>KI547154.1:0-34377 GCA_000497715.1 Spathaspora arborariae UFMG-19.1A
GCCAAGAAGTATGAGTTTATTCTTTAGCCGTGGGTTGAAAAATAAATGTCGCATTAGCTTGAATTGAATTGAAGAACACTATATTAGAGCATAGCGTTTTAAATTTGACTAATATGTATGTTAGGGAAAATGGAGTTAACAACATAACAAGAAAAAAGATCTATTGTAATGTAGTTGTTCTATTAATATGAGCTCATAATATTGCTTCCTATCAAGGTATTTCCTAGCATGGTTAATACAAGTGATTGGTGGGTTTAAATATTTCCCGTTCAGGTAGTTTAATTGATTAGTACAATTGCGTAATATAAAATATTATACAATATCTTTACAGTAACAACTAAGCAATATATATAATATAAGATGGGAGCTCTACCTACCTTGAATATAGATACTTTCTCCCTATACAAATTTCCCTTAAAAAGCTATACATGGATATAGTTTTTCTAAAAGGTTTATTCATCTCTAAACCTGTAAGTCAAATTTTTATGCATTTATCATTGCCCATCTTACAATTCAGAAGTCACAAAATCAACATTCACATACCTCATATTTCACATTCTTTATATACTTAAAGGTCATAAGTCTAACAGTTTCTAAACTCACCGAAGTATGCAAACTATTAAAATCAGGAAATTTGATTTTTCTTGTGTTTATAGTAACTATTCCTATATCAGTTAAGTCTTCTATTTCTCCTTGTTCAATTTTGCCTAATTTCTTACAATCATGAATAATTTGTTTATAATTATATGGTAATGCAGGTATACCCAAAACTCTCCCACCACTATCTTTAACCCATTCACCCTTTTCATTTAAAACTTTAATTCGTTTATTGTCAATATCTAAAATTTGTGCTTTAAAATTATATGTCTTTTTCTCTGTTAAATATCTAATTATATAACCTTGAAACACAACTACTTCAGCTTCTTGACATAATTCTATTTCTTCGCCATCATAACCAACTTCAATATATTTCTCATTGGTTAATTTTACTGGTTTTATCCCTCCAAATTTTTCTCTTAATATATTTGGAATTCTAAAATCAGTTATTGATCTTTTATCCTTATAAATTTTTGGAATATATAATTGATCATTTATATCATACCGTTTAGCTAAAGCCACATGTTTACCAGGATAATAGTAATACATACCATAAAACTCAAGGGAATTTTCTTGTTCAGTTTTTGAAATATATGGCCACTGTCTTTGATTCTGACGTTTAGCATTATACCAAGTTTTAAAAGCTAAGGACTTGTGAGTATCTACTTGAGGACTAGATAACAAATCAAATAAAAACTCAATATCTTCTTTGTTTTCGTGATATATCTTTTCAATTTCTTCTACTATTTCAAGAAATTGTTTTGTTTTATGCCCTCGATATACAATTATCCCATTCATTATTTTAAATTTTAGTTTCCCATGCTTAACATTAGCCTCTACAAGACACGGGTATTTAATTTCGTATACCTGGTACTCAGTTTTATTTTGTAATAACGTCAATAATACATGTAACTCAAAATCAAACGAATATTTAGTTAAATATGGAACATATTTAACACTTAACATCTGTAAACCAGGTATTTTTAATTCACCACATATCACTGTTTCTCCCTTTCCATCATGTAAAGATATCCATTTATTTTTATGATAAATAGCAATAGTACAACCTTTTTTAGGCTTACCCTGAGGATTTTTATTCATATATTTCTTCTGTATTGATCTAATATCATTTATTCTAATTATACTGAAATCTTCATTAGGAACAAAATTATCAACAAATGCTAACTCATCCTCAAGATAGTAAGTGAAGTGCAAATGATACTCTATATGCTCAATCATTTTTTAAAAAAAATAGTTGAAGATTCACTTTATTGAATACTATTCACGGTGTATTTGATATTGAGAAAGAAAGAAAAAAAAAGAAAGAGACAGTCAGTAGCCACTTGTGATTCTTCAGGTTTAATAAGACTGTAATTGAAGCCCAGTTGAGTATTATACCAAGAAGGGTGATATGGTTAGGTAGTTATGTGTATAACGCGGTGTTTATTACCTTCATATTTTCTTCTCAAATTAGTGCGACATTCTTTTCTTTCAAGCTTTAAATGTGATATATGTATAACACAGTATTGGGAGGAACCAAACCTCCAAAGTATTTTTTTATTACTCAATATTACAGTGTTTTGCAAATTATTTCAAACTAGTGCGACATTTTATTCTCAAACCAATACTTGAGATTTGCGGAGGCATTATTTTCGTCCTCACGAGATTTCTTGACGTTCATCACAAGGTATTCCTAGCCTGTTGACTAAAGGATTTGTTCCCAGAAAGGATTAATTTTATTCTTTTCGCGTTGTTTGAAAAACAAATGTCGCGTTAGTTTGAATTGATTTGCAAAACACTGTATCCCAAATTCAGAAGTTAGTTGTGGATAGCCCAATTGTCTAGTGGAAACAAAAAAGTTTTCAATAGAAGTTCATTTCTTTAAGATTTTAGTTGATACATTCGAGATTTACTTATAAACAGTTAGTGTACGTGAATACTTACCCTTGATTAACAAATGGATGAAGATAATTACGGTCAAATCGATATATATGATCAATTATTTGAGGGGTTAGACGAATCCTCAATTAGGGGGGATGCGTATGAATGCATTTTGAAAAAAACTAGTTATCTCGGTTTTTATAAGAATAAACAGGTACCAATAATGGTTGGTTCAAAGTTTGATAAGGGGAGGAATCCATTAAATGTTAGGGGCTATTTTGTTATTAATGGTATCTGCAAAACTATTAATAATATTAAATTTTATCAGCGGGGAGGGTTTTCTCGGGATCGAGCTGTTTTAAGTGATAAAACAAAAGTTACCATTGATAGTATGTTTGTTATAAAAAATAGCACAAATAAACGGTGGTACTTGCCAGAAAATTGGCGAGAAATGATAAAATATAGTAAGGATCCTGATAAATTATCAGCACATTTAAATCTTATAAAAGGCAAGAAAGAATCACCTAAAATAAAAGAAGAAGTTGATTTAATTATTTTATGTTATATGTTTGATGCTTGGTTAGGATTACGTGAACCTTTGGAAACCGTATGGCGATTATTAACCCCAGGAGAAATTATTTATGATGCGATCAACAATCCATTTGATGATGTATTGAACAATTTTAACCTTAATAGATGGAGAATTAAATATATCAACAATGTTTATACAGTATCAGAAGATATGAAACATTATAATATTTTTTCAGATGTTGAAGCAGTAAGACGAGTGAGTGTAGCTACTAATCGTGAATTGATAAGTAAAGAGAATAGAATGGTTAAATGGGAAGAAAAAGGAATATTTTGTCCCGTACAAACTCCTGATGGTCAAGTATGTGGTACAGTAAATTATTTAGTTCTTGGAGCTACTGTAATTAGCGACTTGCAAAATAATGTTGAATTTGAACCCGGGAATGATGTTCATTTGTTTATTAATTCTGATTACCAAGGTTTAACCAGTGAAGAATTTATTAAAAAATTGGTCAATAAAAAATATCGAATTGTTCGCCAAGATAAATTATGTTATGCTTATTATTATTATGGATATGTTATTCCATCTGAGACTAATATATTTAGTAGTACGGCAACTTGCTTGAAACATATTTATCATAACCCTCCTATTAGAGGAATGTTTGTTACATCTATGATTAAGCAAGCCATCATGTATGATGATAGAGGAATATCTGAATTGATCTCAAATATTAAGCATCTCGAAAATAATATTTCAATGAAGTGTGAAGTGGCAATTATGCCCTGGTATGGTTATAATATAGAAGATGGTATAGTTATAAGCAGGAAAGTATCCGAAAAATACCGTTATTATAAAAATATATTTTATGAAGCTAGAGATGTTGTAGTGTTGAATGTATATGTTAAGGAAAATCAATATGTTCATAAGAATCAACGGTTGTATCGGGTGTATGATGAACGTGAAATTCAAACTATTGTTACCGCCATAGCTGAAGATGAAGGATACATATATAAAATTTATGATGATCATCATAATATTAAAATAATTGTCAAGAAAACATCTAATTTAGTAGTGGGAGATAAAATTACCAGTCTACATGGTCAGAAGGGGGTAGTTTCATTAATTGAAGATAATATGCCATATTATTATAAGAATGGTACCCGAATAGAGATTGATATATTAATTAATCCTCATGCTTTTCCTTCTAGGATGACTATGGGTCAAATTGTAGAAATGGGAGCTGAAGAACATCAGGTATACATAAATGATAAACCGATAACTAATAAAATTATTGTTGGAAAATGCAAATATCTTGCTTTAAGACATCAAGTAAGCGATAAATTACAATTTACTGATACTGATGAGTATGATATAATAACTAGGCAACCAAAATATGGACTACGATTTGGTCAGATGGAGCGTGATATATTATTTGCCGTTAATGCCAACGATATATTACGAGAATTATGGAATATTGATCTTACTAATATTAACTGGTGTAGAAGTACTGGAGTGTTTAAACCCAAATGTAATTGTCAAGAAACTATTTCAATTAATCAATTTTTTATTATATGTTTGTCAATAATAAGAGCATTAGGGTTTGACATTTTATTTAAAGATGGAAAGTATAAAATATGTAAATTGGATCCTGATTTATTAAAAATAACTGGAAATAAATATTTTGGGGATTTAGATGTGACTGATGTAAGAATTTATGGTGGTTATAGGTTATTACCAATAGCATTAAGGACAGATAGATTACGAGATTTATATGGTGAATTGAATAATCTAGGTTTTGATGCCAAAGAAAATGAAAAATTGATGAAGGAATATTATAAATTATTAAGAAGTAAAGATGGTTATTATCATAAATATTTCGAGGGTCATAAAGTAAATAAATGTATGAGATCAGTAATAACTCCCAATCCAAAATTAGATATTGATACCGTTGAAGTTCCAAATATTAGTATTGGGGAGTACGGTTTATTAAATCGACAACCTTCATTAAATATAGATTCACTAAAATTTGTTAGACTTAAAAAAGGTGATGATAAAACATTGAAAATGAATCCTTTGTTGTGTAAATCATTCAATGCTGACTTTGATGGAGATGAAATGAATATATACATTTTAAAAGATGAAAAATCTATAGCTGAAGCAAAAGAAAAATTATTGATTACTCCCAAACCAACACAAGATTATATTTTGGATAATGATTTAGAGAAATTAACAGAAACGGGGTTAACGGCAAATAAGGCAGGTTTTATGAGAATGATAAATGAAGGATCAAAAGGTAAACAATTTAATTATGATTATGCTTTTGATAAAATAGGTAAAGTTGGTGATACAATTATTAATGAGAATTATTTTACGGGAATAAGTTCTGATAATTGGTATTTGTTGAGTATATCAGCTAGAGAACATGCTATATCAATTGCCCTTAATACCCCGGTGACGGGTAAACTTCAATCGTTGACGGTGCAATCTTTGCTATAGAAGAATAATTTTCAATGGGGGTTTTTACTTTCAATTCATTCAGTTTCCTGAATTATTGGATTTAATTTAAAGGAGGCAATAGCAGAATGTTTCGATTCTAATATTTCACGAATAAATTCAGGTTCAGATATACTATCATACGGTTGATTTCTATTTCAAGCTAGCGTGATATTTTGTTTTGACTGGTCTTTGTATTAAGCGTGCAGTCAAACTGATCAGTATATGATATTAAAGATATGAATATATATTAAATAAAATAAATATCAAAAATAGCATAACAACATTTCTGGTAATCTATGGATGTCCGGGTACACAACTGGAATCTTCAATGATACAAAATCACCCCACCTCAAAAACACAGTAACTGTACACCGCTTAGAATTCTGTCTTACCATTCTGCCCTGAGTTCTTAGGCTGTTTCCAATTTCAACAGTCACAGGGTCATTAGTGAAAGCATCAATCTGAAATATATATTGATCACTTGATCCATATTCTTCAAAGTCTATTTCAGATGTATCGAATTCCATTTCATATGAAGTTTCATAACCCCAAAAGAAGCATCTTTTGATCGTGGTCGGAAACAAAACAATGGATTGTGAAAAAGAAACATAGTTTTCCGATTGTTCTTCAGATGAATAAATTATAGAAAGGCTCTATGAGCATCAAATAGAAAGCATCTAGTAGCATCATTTTCTGACATTGTTTCAATAGTTGAAAGGTGAAGAAATCCGAAAAGAATTACTTCAGAATTTGGGGAAAACTACCTTTATTTAAAACATTAAATGTTTTAGCAGCTTTATCCAAACTAGACATCAAAAATAAGAATGGATCCTTAAATATCACCGTTAATCCAAAAAAAGTTAATCTGTATCTTTGTGTTAAGTAGAATATCAGCAGGTATTTCATTTTTTCTTTTCTAAATAATAATATTTATACATAGATTTTAGAATTTGTTCTGGCTCTGATAAGTTACAAGGTTGGTTTATTTCGGTAATCTTCCAATCTGACAACTCTTTGAATATTTTATTTTCTTGAACTACTTTCTCTTTCACATACTCGGCCGTCAGCGTATGTGGAATCCTTAATTCTATTTCATCGTCGTTAACAGTGCATTCAAATTGGTCACATTTATAATTAAATGGATTTGCCATTAATATCAACGCACAATATTCAGCCTTATTTATTAGGTCAATAAAACTATCATCCCAAGGCACAAAGAATATAGATATACTATTATATTCGGGTAAATCTATTGCAGTACTTTTAACCTCCACAATAGAATCCTTATGGTGACGAAGATCTAAACAAGGATCCACGGCATAAACTTTTTTAAATTTTGTCCATTTATTAATATCACCCCCTTTACCACTTCCAATATCAACATGTACTTGATTAGGCAACTTATCTAACAACTCATTTTTAATTAAATTATGATATATTCGCAAATTGTATATCCCATACCCAGAAACTATTTTATACAAGGGGTTTTCCTCATTGGGGAATCTATAATTAGCAGTAACTTTATCTTTTCTAGGTCTTATTAGATTCAATTCCATATCAAACTCATAAATTTTATTATTTTGAAAAGTAAAGTTTGTTTTAGGTATTCTTGTACTCATTAACTCATTTTCCAATAACAAGTAACCATTTTTATACTTTAAATCCACGGTAGGGATAAATTTAGATTTATATACTTGGTTGTTGTCTGTTATTATAAAACCATCAGCTTTATGCTTAGGTATATAGTACATAACTTTATCAATTTCAGTCATACTCCAAATATCTTTTCTTTTACTTGTCTCTATATATTCTATTCGTTGACCATAAGGCAAAGTATGGACTGCTTCATTTTTGTATAAATGACAATCAAAATATAGTAATTCGCCATCACCCATCAATTCTGCTTCATAAACAGTATCGTAATCTATCATAGGACCATTTATATATCCATTTTCATGAACCAATACTATATCATCACCCTTTTGTAATACTAATGTATGTATACCATCAGCTTTAAATGAGACAAATAGCTGATCACGATTGAAAATTATGTTAGCTAACTCTCGAATAGGAATCTCCATTGGTTTAACCATAGGATAATAAGGAACTTTATATTCATCGATAATATCATGAATTAAATGATAATTACTTCGATTAAATTCAATTTCAAGCTGAAATTCGGAATTATGTTTTGTGATATCTGCTATAGGATTTTCACAAATTCGTTTACGACATATTGTTCTTCTATTATACTCAATTAAGGGGATCTTTATATCAAATCGTCTATATTTTTTCTCTACTGATAAATAATAATTTTCAAACTTTTCTACTGTTTCTTTAGTCTCAATTTCTCGTTCACCTAAATACTTTCTAAATGTAACACTAGGATATACCATAGACCGATAATAAACTATTGTTGTGGTATAATCAGGCACAAAACCATCTATTGGAAGAATTCTAACTCGGTATTCTAATTCACTATTGGGGATTTTTTCTTGTAAATCTAATAAATACTCAATGGACATTTTAAAACAATTACTAACAAAGATATATAATGTGAATATAATTTGTCAACAAAAACAAGTGGGAGGTATATCAAAAATTTAAATACTATTTTTTGGTTTGTAACTTTAAACAAAATTTTTATTAGACTTTCTGTTGTTTATTCCCCAAACTAATAATACACGCGCCACGTGATATTACGAACCCTGTACTGTTGTTTTAAAAGAAAATTTGCATTTATTCAACTATACAACGTTTCTTATTTAAGACCCTGTTAAATATTAATTCGTCAAAAAATAGGTTAAAATCGAACTATTTATAAACCCCCTATGCCCCCCTGAGTTGAATATAACTCAGGTATGCAATGTTTTGGAAATTAATTCAAACTGAACGCGACATTTGTTTTTCTAACAACGCGAAAAAATAAAGTTCATACCAACATCTAACCACCTGAAGTGACTCGAAATCAACGTGAAGTGATCACGTGGTATGGAAGAGTTGGGCTAGTTTATAACAAAAAAAACACAAAGAGTAAAGTAAAGATGTATATCTTTACTCTTTAAAGTTTTTTCCATTTTAATAAAAGTGTATATTGTATATTCCCTTTAGAAATTTAAAAAACATGACAACAATACCCGAAATTTTAGATTTCTTTTCAAATTTGACACAAAATACTTTGAGTGCTTTTCATTTATCTGATGATGATTCTGATTTATATGAACAAATCGAAAATATAAAAAGATTATTAAGAAGCGTAAAAAAAAGAAAGTTAGTAACTGCTACCCAGTTAGAAGATGGAACATTTGAAAGAATATTTACTGATGGGCATACTGACATTGTAACAAGAGCTCAATTGAAACAAGATTCCTATTATGATAGTAAGCCGGAGCATGAATTTATTCGTGAAATATTAGAATCAAAACATTCTGCTATTACCTCCTTAAAATTAAATCCAAAAATTGAGGAAACTGAATGGATTGAGATTAATACCCCCATTGAGAAATTGTTTTTCTATAGCCAAAATTGTACTGACAACAATTGAAGTTATCGCAAGAGCGCTAAAAAAGCAATAAATATAGCATGTTCTATATACTTAATACCAAATTATCTTGACTTATTCCAGTAAGGAAGTTTTCCATCTATTATTTTGATCATCAACTTTAGTTATTTTCTTTAAAGCGTAATCAAATTATTAAACTTTTGATCCGTATAAATCCTGCTTTTGTTCGCAGTTAAATATTCTCCTCGGTTGATTTCACTAAATAACCCAAAATCCTTGCGCCAGCTTAGGTGCGATGTACTAAAGTCAAAACTCTTTTTATGTTGAGAACACAACAATTTGCTCTTGAACTAAATTCTTTATTTTAACCTTCAAAGAGTTCATAATACTCACGAAAATCTCTTGAACGAGACAACAATCAGCTCAACTCTGAATAATGTCAAAATAAGCACTTATGATAGATAGACTTGCAAGAATCAGAAGAGTCACTTAAGGCTTTCTGATATTGAGTAAATTGCTTGATCTTTTTATTATATTTACTACCATATTTAACTATAAAAAGTTTATGCCATTCATGAGATATTTAAACCTTTTCCTAATTACTAATAAACTAATAAATACTAATAATTTGTTTATATCCAGATATTACGGACAATTCCAACAATAATAGCTTGATGACACTTTCACAATACTGTCAAGTTTTCTCAGTTCAACTCATTTTGTCCCATAAACTTTAATCTGTTGCCAGAAAATGTCTTAAGAGACATTTCAAAGCAGCAGTAGGATCAACCACTAATTCTTCTTTTGTTTCAGCTATAGATGTTTCATCTCTTAATATGAGTATATTTATTTCGGTCTAAATTATTCTAATATAAAACAACATTCAAATGACAACAGATAAACGAGTCTAGGTTAGGAAATCCTGTATAATTCCGTAGAAAGCATTATGTTATAAAACTTTTGTGTAGCTGAATAAAATGATAAATTAAGTACACTTTTTTCTCTATTGAGTTTACAACAAGCTATCTCTTGGTCAAAATGTGGTATTTTTATTACTTAGAAAATTTATTTGGTATGCAAAAATCTGCTTAATTACTTAAATCCAGTTCAGCTGTGAATGAACTTAAGTCAGTGAACATGTCATATTGATACAAAACTCACTTAATGTGGGGTTTCACTATTCAACCCGGTTGGCTGCAATATACTTAGGACGTGTATTTTTGGGTGAAGATTATATGTGTCAGTCCCTAATCTCTACAGACTGACAGTTTCTACAATTATTTTCGTTGTTGATTTCATTCCTTCCAGTAGAGCAACTAGAAATTACTCGTCTAATTTACTCCTCCCTCTCTCTCTCAGCATTATCTATTCGTTAATGTTTAACCTCAGAAAACATTACTGGGAATAGATTCTTAGAGGTTTAGTTCTTATGATAAACCATTAATATGACACCTAACATTGACAATAAATGGATGATCTCATTCATACAAGACTTTTTACCTCGTTTTCCTGACAACATTCTAATTGAAATATTTAATAAACTACCCTTTGAACATCTTATTGGGTTTTTCATATATTTTCCCAGTGAAACTGTACAAAGTTTACTTCTTCAACATTATTATTCCGGTAAGCTTTGTTTTACATTTACCAGGTTTAGATCATCCGAATTTTACCTCCCCTTTTGGAATGATCTTGATGGTGAAGTTAATAAAGTGGTTGAATTTGATGGAGAAGAACAGATTAGCCAGGGAATACATATTCTAACCAAGGTTGTCCCCAAGAGATTAACTCTTTTTTGGGGTTCTGATTTTAAAGAAAGGAAAAGTATTTTGAAGCAGGATTGTATTAGAAACATTCCTGAATTAGAAATTGGAATCGAAAGTTATCAGATTAAAGCTAATGATTTCTATGATTTAATCTCTTTGCCTAATTTAACTAAATTACACTTGAGAGATATGTGTAATAGTTGCATTACACCTAGATCAAGTGAAGATCAACTAGTGTTGCGTAACCATGGCAAACTTACCGAGATTGCTTTCTTAAAGTTTAATGGATTGGATGATTTGCTGAATATTGAATTACCTCAAGGATTGAAAATTCTTTCCTTAGATCCGCTTTATGGATCAAAAGTTAATTTATCTACCTTAAACATACCTAAATTGATCCAACGTCTTGATATCCAATGTTTTAAGGGTGCATTTAAAAGATTGCAACCTAAATTGTCTTCCACTATAAGTTTCCTAAGATTGTCTTCAGGTGCACTAACCATCTTACGAATTGATGCGTTACAAGATGGGTTATGTATGTTGAATCTATCACGTAACAAGATTAAAAACATATTGGGCAAAGAATGGCCTGCAAACCTATATGAAATAAATTTGTCTAATAACAAGTTGGATGATCATGGATTGGGTGCAATTAACACTATAGGATGGCCAGAAAGATTAACTAAGTTGGATGTTAGTTCTAACCAAATATCTCGAATTGAGAATTTACACCTACCACCTAGTTTAGAAGCATTGAATATTTCAAATAATCCGTTTCAATGGTCAGATGAACAAGTTTTAGAATTTCCTGATAAGTTGAAAAATTTAGATATGTCAAGATGTCAAATAAAAGATTTGCAATATATAAAATTCCCTCCATCACTTGAGATGTTAGAAATATTAGGAAATGACATTACCAATATATTATCTTACCCCGATTGGAGTAAACTTATCAATTTGCGTAAATTGGATATTTCATACAACAAAATCTCCAGTTTTGATAATTGGGAAATTCCACCTAATGTTATCAATTTAGATTTAGGACATAATCCAATTGAAAAGATATCACTGGAATTCCCATTATTTGATAGGGACTATAATTTTCATGTTGTTGAATTGGGGTTGTCATCCTGTAAATTAGCCAATTTCGAGTTAGACTATATCCCCCCAAGCTTGAGAGACTTGGACATTAGTGATAATGAGTTTCCAGAGCCGTTCGTGTTCACATCTATGTTTAAACAATTGAATTATTTAGATGTATCTGGCAATGACTTGACTGCAATTGTATTTGATGATAAAGAACAAATGGAAAGTTGTGTAGTTCGTTTTCGTTTTGGTAATTTCAGAAGAAACAGGTTCCGAGACTATCTATAAATTTTAAGTTTTTCTTAGAAAAGCATTTGGGGATAATTAAAGAATGATATGAAAATGTCAAAAGAATTCAAAATTTTAAAGAGCATTCTAGAGGCAGTTAGGAGATTATAGAACAAGGTTAATTTGTTAGATGTGAATAACTTCTTTTACTACATCAAATTGGTTATGTGTTACTAGGAGAATAAATATAATCTAAATCTTCTTAAACACTTTGGTTTTAGTTAGTTTTGTATACATGTGCAAGTAATATAAAAATGTAAGAAAACATATATGGAAAAAGAGTGAGACATTCCAACCTGCTATGGGTTCCATCGGCTTTAGTGGTGGTATACATGCAGTATGCATGGTTTGGTTGCCCTTTGTTGAGAAAGTTAACGGAATAGATTGATTAAGTGATGTTTTAAAAGCTGCTAATTTACACAAGAAGGATTCCATATTGGCCTAGAAGATAAATTATGAATTGACTACACTTGAAGAATTGTCTGTAGATGACAAGTACAATATAATTACCATTTTTGAAGTTTTAGAACATGTAGATTACCCTGCAAGAGTATTATATGAAGGATTAAAAAGGTTAAATGTAGGAGGTTGATTATTTATATCAACAATTAATCGAGATTTTATAAGTTGGTTTACCACAATCTTTATGGGAGAATATTTATTAGGAATTGTTCCTATTGGAACTCACCATTTAGAGAAATATATTAATCAAACTGAAATTAAACAGTGGATGGAAGATAAAAAAGAGTTTAAAGTTGTTGATACCAAAGGATGTATATATTTACCTACTTCTGGTTGGAGTTTTACTCTACATGTCCAGACATTGGGAATTATTTCATGGCAATACTTGACAGCTTGACAGTTTGAGAGCTTGACAGGAAGCAAGCTTATGTGATTGACTTGATATACCAGCCAACCAACTACTAAAACCTTTATTATCAACTTGAACATGCCAGAAGTTGCAGAAGTAAGTATCCACCCCTCCCTCCCACATTTCATACACGTCCTACTTACTAAGCAGTTTCAGGTACCACACGTATGTGCACAATTACGCAGGAATATTCTTGGATTCACAAATGAATCAGTAAACTCATTAAATGATCCACTTGTATTCCCATTTTTAAAACACGAATCACCTGAACAAGAGTTAACCAAGTTTAAGAATAAACTACTTGGATGTAAAGTGAATAATATTGGGTAGCCGATGAAATCTTATTTCAAGCAAGAATCCACCCTTTGGAAATAATATCAAATAAATTGACCAGTGCAGATACCACAATAAATCCCATAATTGTCCAATTATACAATTCCATAATATATGTTTGTGAAACAGCAGTTTCAGTTGAGAGAAATATTGATGATTTCCCCAAAAATTGGTTGATGCTTTATAGATGGGGGAAATCAAGGAAAAAGGAGAAACCTATAACCAATGAAGGGTATATGTTGGATTATGTTACTGTTGGTGATAGAACTAGTTGTTTTAGTCTTGAAATTCAAGAATTATTAAAATTGACATAACTGGACAGAGTGTAAAGAGAAAAAGAGCAAAGACAAAGAAGGAGTACATAGAATTTAGTGAAGGCTTTATAAAAGGATAATTTA
Organism: Spathaspora arborariae UFMG-19.1A; assembly: GCA_000497715.1. NCBI lineage: Eukaryota > Fungi > Ascomycota > Pichiomycetes > Serinales > Debaryomycetaceae > Spathaspora > Spathaspora arborariae. The sequence continues at coordinate 13,748 of KI547154.1, forward strand.
TTTGCAAAGCTAGTTATATTATATACAAAACCTTGAATAGACAAATTATAAAACCAAACTTCTATGTTTACACATACCACGTTTTTTTTTAAAAAAAAGAAAACTATTCTTGAAAGGTAGTTTTAAAGTCTCCCTTCTCACTTGCATTTTTAGTGCTTCCATTTAATATCTCATATGTTATCCCAGTCCCATATAATAGGATAAGATGTCTCACATAACAATGCTCCAAATTAACATCATTAATTGAAAAGAATTTTTTAGCTTCAGTCCAAGTCATTTCCTGTTCTACTATCGTGCGACAATTCAAAACTATTTCTTGATTCATGAATACTCCTCATAATATATCAAACTAAACCACTAAGTACACGTGTTAAAATCCCAACAAACTAACAGTGTATACTGAAGTACTGTCTTCTAGGTTTTTTTTTATCAAACTAGTGGGACATGTTATTCTCGAATCAACGATTTGAAATTTCCGGGCACCATTTCCTATCACGTGATCTACTGCTGTCGTTTAGTAGAAATTCCGACTCAAATAGTTAGAGGATTTGTGACCAAAAGTATAATAAATTTTTTTTTTTTCGCGTAGTCTTAAAAAAAAAAATGTCGCGTTGGTTTAAATCAATTTTCAAAACATTGTCTTAAATAATATAACTATTTTCGGATGTGGGTTATAAGTGATTCTTCTGGAAGAATACACCTGCATATGTTTAATCACACACACAAACGCGCGCTTTTTCATCAACAAAAGTTATCAAATATTTCAATTTGGAAATTTTATACTTCAGTATAGAAGAATCTCCTGTAAGAAAAGACCGCGTTTCCTTTAATTAGTAGTTTTTCTCCTTGACTTCTGGCATTGTATTTCTGTAGAAACCAACATATAATTCACATAATACCAATTTCACTTGGTGATAAAAGCAATGGAGTTACATCACTATAAGAAAACGGGCTTTGCCACTACGTTTGAAGAACAAGATTTTATTATATCATACTTAAATTATGAAAACCCCTATCGCAGTTTAATAGTATGTTATCATGTCGGAATGGGGAAAACTTATGCTGCTGCATGCTTATCCCTGGTATATTTAGCTAATGGATTCAGAGTACTTTATATATCCCGTACATTAAACTCGATCAATAACTTTATTGTGGAATATATAAAAGTTGTTGCCCATAATAAACTTAAAAATAAAATTGATCGCATTACTACCATGACCTATACTAAATTTTATCTACTGTCGGTTAAGTATAAATATGGATTAATTATCATGGATGAAATTCATAATATTCGTGAGAATGCCAAGATGTATGATACTATTAAAGAAAATATGGACTCGTTTACGTCTTCAAAATTATTAATTATGAGTGCTACGCCTATGATTGATTCCCCTGATGAACTTGATAGTATAATTAAACTAACTTCAGTTAAAGATCCCATGGTGCTATTTCCTAAATATGAGCTTGATTATGGGGTTAAATTAAATTATCAAGGTAAAGCTATAAACGGAGAGATATTATATTTATCAAAAATGAAAGGTAAACAATTAGAGAACTATCATCGAGTTGCTGGCAAAGACAAGAATACCTTTTATACCCAATTACGCCAACTATCAATTTGTCATGCAGAACAGTTCGATCCCACCATAGAATTAGATGAACAATCATCAAAAATTGCCGCATTTTTAACCACATTATCGCCTCATAAATTGACGGTAGTATTTTGTTTCTATATTACTCATGGAATAAACTTTCTTGCTCAAGTACTTGAACATCGAGGTTATTCTCGTTGGCCCAATACTAAGCATCATAAAACATTTGCTATAATTGATGGTAATATAGACCCCGAAGATACTGATAAAATCATCACGACATTTAATAGCAAAGCCAATGAGAATGGTAAATTAATTCAATTGTTAATTGGATCATCGGTAATGAGTGAATCAATCACGTTATTACGAGTTACAGAAGTGCATATGTTATCAACATTTTGGAATTACGGCCAAGTACAACAATCGCTTGGACGTGTTAATCGATATGGATCGCATGACGACATGGTTGATCGCGAAATAAATATTTATCTTCATGCTGCTTATTATGGTGATAATGAAGGTAAAGATATTGATATGTGGAAAACTGCTATAGTTAAACGTGAATCAATTGACACCAAAATTAAATTTCTTCAAAATAAACATTATCCCGTGCAAGAAGATACTCACGAAGTACCTCAAGTTGATAATAAATTGGTATTTGAAGTTGACGATGTGGTATGGGATTTATCAGGATGTTTTGCGAAGAATAATTACCAGATCTCCTGGGGTAAATTTGATGCTACTAGAGCAGTTGGGTATGACTTAAATAATAACAAAATAATATATGGTAAGATACCATCAGCAATAAAAATAAATCTTCCGCGGGCTAATTGTATCTGGCGTTCATGTGTTGATGGTAAATTACGCTATAATAAAACTGACAAACGGGGGAAAATAATTAATAAAATGTCATTCTTAGAGATTAAGAAACTTGCGACATCATTAAATTGTGATCCCAGTTTAGAAGCCATAATTCAAACCATGGAAGATTCCGGAAGTTATTTTGATAAACAAATTGAGTTTGTTTCATGATGAATTTGATATTAATTTAATTAAAACTGGTAAACCTAAGTCGTTTAGTAAATATTTTGCTCACTCGAGTCTATTATGATAATTCTACGTTTATTTTTACTATCAAGAATAAGTTCTTTGAAATCAATTGAATTGAAGAAAATATGTTTGACAAAGGTTTTATTTTCACTAAGACTCATGAATAAAGTGATGCCGTTAAATCAACTGCCCATAAGCTCAATGACGTTAAATCTTCAAGAAGATAAGGAAGAATTAGAGCTATTATTGACAATAAAACTAGAATTCAAGGTAAAACCGAGATTAGAAAAAACAACCAAACGACTGTATAATTAAGGAAGTTACTACTTTAAAACCAGCTGGTGAATATCAAATTGAAGATCAAACAGTCAAAGTTATTAACTTTTCTGGGGAAATTATCTTGTCAAACAAATGTAAAATCTGTGAACAGCGTACTTCTGGTTAAACATATGTAGGTGTAGGTTATCCTTTTGTGTAGATGAGGCATATACAATAAAGGTTATTGTGTAATCCCAACAATAAGAACCTGCAGATTAACCAAAAAGTTCTGGTCACCACGCTAGTTTTAACTTTAGTCTAGTCGAAGTAAAATTTTGCAGTTTCCTATGATCGGAATCTTGAAATACAAGTGTTCTTAAATTATTATTGTTCAAATTCAACTTTCTCAATTGTTTAAACCATTCAGGAACAATAAATCGTGGCCCTAAGCTATTGTGTTAAATAAAGGAGCATTCTGAGAAATGTCTTCCTTGTAGGTAGGGAATTTTAGAAAGTACGTTAAAAATGTGATTAATCCATTGTTCTTCATAGTTGAGGTTTATTACAAGTTGTTATATAAATGTCAGTGTATTTATAATAGCTGAGGATGTTAATATTATTTCAAACAGCAACAAGGTTCAAATAAAGCTATTTGAGAGAGATACCACGAAGTGTGTACTAACTAAGTGTGTATTAACTAAAAAAGTACTGCTTTATAAGAAGGTCTTATACCGAATCTAACTTGGTTTTGCTCTAGTCATAGAAAACTGTTCAAGATATGTTGGTTAGAAGTACTTTATCTTTTTGTGCCTCAATTCAAGTATAGCGCTTTTCTATAGACTTAAATTTGATGATAACCTCACTTTCCAAAACATGGCAAGGAAAATTGTAGGACTAATATACGGCGGTTATATAAATTTAAGTACAAACTGAGGTTTGCTACAAAAGCACAACTATCACGAGACAAACAATTTCCTAAAAGCTTTAAATTGGGTTATTTTTTTTTCCTAAATTTTGACGGCCTTTGTAAACACAATCAGATCAGCAATGTTTGAATTTATAACTTCATGGTTCAAGTCAGAACCAGTATCACGACAAATCCTCGCAGATATCCATTCAACAATCGATGCTCATAGGATAGTAGTATATTCCAAATCAAATTGTCCCTATTGTAAGTCCACCAAAGATTTATTTGGTAAATTAAACCAACAAATTAAAACAATCGAACTAGACCAAGTTTCTCAAGGTTCAGTTATTCAAAAAGGATTAAAACAAATTACCGGTCAAAGTACTGTCCCTAACATTTTTATTAATGGGAAACAAATTGGTGGGAATTCGGATTTACAAGATTTATATAATCAAGGTAAATTAACACCTCTTTTAGCTTAGACAATATATTAGAATATTTACTATGTGCATAGACTGGGATGTAAATCACTCTGTTTGTTCTAGCTTTGTTTGACTTTGTTGTTCAGAAGTACATTCAAGTATTTCACTAAGTCTTGAAGCAACTTGAGAAACCCTTGTTTCATAATTTACTGGGCTTACTCTGCAATATGAGTTTCCAGTCTTAGTCGAAACCAAGACAATCTTGAATGATAAATAGGTAAGGATATTTCAAGACAGACACTCTACTTCATAATATCAGACATTAACTGTACAGCCCATAAATGAAACTTGACAAATATTTCATCATCATTAGTTAATTCAACCAAAGATTTTGGTTTAATAAGTGATCTTCTTAAATATGGTTGATTAAGAACATTACCACCAGCATCATTCCCTTCATCTTTACTTTCAAAATTGACTTCAACAATTCTTTTCTGAATTAAATCTATAATTTCATTAAAATAAATAGTAACTATATCCCAATTCATTAATAACTCCGATTCAACATCACTAATAACCATTAATGAATATTTCCTTTCTGATCCTCTTGCATTTATATCGTTGATTTTAAAAATTTTATTAATACAATATCCATATATTACATCCCCAAAAAACATTGGTTTAGATAAATCAGCTGTAGTTTCGACAGATAAAGATTTCATAACTAATTTACTTAGGGAAGAATATCTTGTTTGAGAAGCTGGATAGTGTGTAGATATAAAGATGTTGTCAGATTTTGAGTTTGTTGTGGTTATATTTAAGGAATTATCTGGAAGGAGTAATTGACATGATTGACAAGATTGTTGTGATTTTGAGTTTACAGGAGTTAAATAACTCAGTTTATCTTGAATAGGAACACTTTGTGTGCATACTATTGTGGAAGGACCATGCAATTCACAAAAATGTGCTAAACATATTATATAATTGACCATAACTATAGCCTGGGTAAACAAAAATGTAGTTGCTCCGCAAAAACTCATCAATGTCTCTGATGTCGTGCGCTTCGGGAAACAAGACAAAATTTTCACCAAATGACTAATTGGTTATTCTTATACATCAAGAAAATTGCTTGAAAAATGTCTACTGACACAAGTATGTACCTCAATTCTATTATTTAAACCTCCCACTAACACTCAGTAGAAACTACTCCAGCTCCAGATTACACCATTGCTAATGGTGATGTTGTTTCCAAATATAAGACTGCAGGTGAAATTTCCAATCGAGTCTTGTCTCAAATCCGTAATTTAACAATTGATGGATCTACAACATATCAACTTTCAGTCAAAGGTGATGAATTAATGAATGAAGAATTACTGAAAATTTACAATTCCAAGAAAACTCTGAAAATTCCAAAAGGTATTGCCTTCCCAACTTGTGTTAACCCAAACCATATCCCAGCTCATTTATCTCCAATCAGTGAGGATGACGAAGGGAATATCACTTTACATAATGGTGATGTTGTCAATATTATGTTGGGAGTTCAAATTGATGGATTCCCTGCTATTGTTGCTGAAACATTTATTGTTGGTGAAAATGAACAAGAACCAATTACAGGAGTTAAAGCAGATTTATTGCATTCTGCATGGAAAGCTTCTGAAGCAGCAATTAGAACTTTTAGAATTGGTAATAGAAATTGGGATGTTACTAATATTGTAGGTAAAGTTGCCAAGGAATTTGGTACAACACCAGTTGAAAGTATGTTGACTCATAATCAAGAAAGAAATGTATTGTATGGTCCTAAAGAAATTATTCTTAATCCAACTAAACAAAACAAGACTTCTATGGATACAGTTAAATTTGAAGAAAATGATGTATATGGGTTAGATATTTTAATTTCCACATCTAGTGATGGTAAAGTTAAACCTTCAAATTATAGAATTTCATTATATAAATTAACTGGTAATTCATACGCTTTAAAAATGAAATTATCTCATAAGATTTTAACTGAATTTAAGGCAAAATGTAATAATCAGCCGTTTCCATTTAATATTAGAAATTTAGAAGAGCCAAAGAAATCCAGAGGTGGCTTGGCTGAACCAAGTAATCATAATGTTCTTTTACCTTACGAAATTGTTACTGAAAAGGAAGGGGAATTTGTTGCCCAATTCTTTACTACTTTTGCCATTACCAAGAATGGAATTGTTAGATATACTACTCCAAGTTTCAATAGTTCATTTTATAAGACTGAAAAGGAAATTAAAGATGAAGAAGTTTTACAAGCTTTAGCTCAACCTTTGAAAGTTAAAAAGAAGACTGCTTAACTAGGGGGAATGGACATTTTCTTTAAAGACATTTATAGCAAACACTAAATGTAAACATATATAAATATTATCTACATATTGTATATGTATATGTATACGCACACTCTATCCAACCCTGTAATAATTCTAATTGTTGTATAAACTTGTAGTAATATCAACCAAGTTCCGAAAACTCTTTTCGAGATTTAAAATTCGGATTCTCAAATTATTGCTCACCAATACTTAATACAGAGTTAATACAAAAGTTGTGGAAGAAGATGGATGAGAAATCAAACTCTTCCATTCTGTCTCAAGAAGAACAACCTCGGAATGGTAATATATCCTCTGGTTTGCTCAAGTTGCTGAAGAATGGTCAAATAATATATTCGTTAACCAACCCAGACCTCACCAACAAACAAAAGGGTACGATTAACAAAGGAAGTAATGGCACTCAAAAGAGGAAATCTGCACGTATTGCTCAAATGGAAAACTCAAATGAACCTACTCCACAACTTAAACCAAGTCCCGATATAAAACAAGAACCAACAAATACTACTTCTACCAGTACAGTTTCAGGTATAGTTTATAGAAATGGTGAAAAAGTATTTATAGAGCCAACCCCAGCTGAACCTACTCCAATATATACTGGATTATCCTTAGAATCATACCCTAGTGCCAAAGTTAAAAAGGAATCATTATGGCCTCCAATTAAGAAACGAAACAAATCAACGTCGGTTTCTCGAGAGAGTTCAGTTGAACAAGAACAAGATTTGGATATTGAACAAGTATACAAAAAGAAATTAACGACAAAGTTAAGTGAAGATTTAACTGAACAAAGTCAGATTAGGGATAGTGATAAAAGGGTACTTCCCATGAGAACAGCAAAATTAAAGCTTACCCTTAATTCACTGAAACCAAAACCAACTCCCAAACGAGGGAGAAATGAAGTGACATCTTCACCAGTACGAACATCAAAACGTATTAAAGTCATATCTCCTAAAAAGTCAATGACAACTTTGAATGTACCAAGTGCATTACCGACTACCAATAGCGAAACGAACGAAGATACCAAGGATAATGACGATTTTTGTAGTTCATGTGGTAACCCTGGGATATTCATTTGTTGCGAAAATTGTCCTAAATCATTTCATTTCACTTGTTGTGATCCTCCAATTGAAGAAGCTCCTGAAGATGATTGGTATTGTCGTGAGTGTATTGTCAAACTTCACCCTGAAAGAATTAAAACATATAATGATATAGGAGTGTTTGGACAATTGCTAAACCAATTAGAGTCCAAAAATCCAAAAGTTTTTCAATTACCTAAACATTTACGAGAAGATACATTTATTGGTGTAACCACAGGTGATAATGGTGATTATAGTGATGATACAACTAAACCAGATCCTCCTTCAAAACCTATAGACGATATTGACAGTATATTATATGACAAATTCGGTAATCCCTATATGTGTCATAAATGTGGACAATCTGGATTACATAATAAAACATTAATTCATTGTGATTATTGTCCTTTAATTTATCATACTGATTGTTTAACTGAACCTATATGTGGACGCAAGACAATTGGTAATAAATGGAGATGTCCTAATCATATTGAAGATTTATTACCTCCAGGATATAACAAACTTCGACAATTTAAAGATTGTCAAGTATTGGATACTGCATTACATTCTAAATTTTTAAATATGGCAGCTATGTCTAATATTTTAGTTAAGTTAGAAGATCAACCTTATTTAAAACAAGAGAATTCTCCACCTAATTTACAAGATTATTTACAATACCAACAAGAAGAAGTTAATAATAAAATATTAAAGAATTGGGGTGAGGATATGGAGGCTATACATCCTGAATATAGAATTCCATCATATTTTCAAAAAAATATATCAACACCAGAAGGGGTATCTGCGAGAGGACTGTCAAAATTAACCAAAGTGTTTACTTTAACTAAACCTGGTGGTGGGTCTTTTATTTATAGAGTTCCTGAACAACTGATTATCTTGGACTTCATATCAAAGAGTAAACAAGATATATTAGAGAATGTGGAGAAATACAATGTTCAATCGCGATTAGAAACAAATCACGAGGAAGTAGAATTGGTGGACAATTTAAACCTGTTGAAAGCAGTAAACTTTACTGAATTATTAAATGTAGTTTCTATGAAGCTGGATGAACTAGAACAAGAACAACTTTCAGCTAATGAAATCAAGGAATTACTTGCAATTAAAAAGTTGATGCAAATCAAAGGAAAAGAAGCATTACTTAATTTTTTACAGTCATGAATATGTATTAATTAATATATATGTACAAGTAGAACACTTCACCTATCATTTCTTAATCTTATGAATCTTACCATCAAGAACAGGTATTTCTTCAGCAGGAACTGGTTCAGGATTAGTTAATTCCAATAATTCACTTAAAATCCTACTTCTTGGTTTATTCTTACAATCAATAGTTAAATCTCCATCAATACCATGAACGATTAATCTAGCAGGTACTTTATCAACTTCATTTTCTTCACAAGTAATCTTGGTAACTGTAATATTTAAATCTTGATTATGGAATTTTAAAGTTCGTAAATCTTTTCTCCAGAAATCATTGATTCCTTTAGCTGGTAAATGATCTCTATTTAATAGCATTTGTAATTCAATCCCAGTATATTTCGTTGGATTAAGTTTAACACTGGCTCGAGAATTAATACCAGCTATTTTGTTTAATCTATCAGCTTGAAGTTTATATTTGGAGACTCCCTTGGTAGCCTTGGATGTGACTTTACTTGTGGCTTTAGTTGCAGTTTTTGTTGCGACCTTTGTGGTTGCTGATGTTGCTGCTGCTACTGCTGCTTGGCCAAACATGTTGCTTGTCTATATAAGTAGTTGTTTAAAACTGTAGTAGTTAATCAATAGTTGAACCAAATAGTAAAAATTTTTTTTTTTTCATATTGGTAGGTGCACGATTTTTACACTCACTCCTCAAACAAAAAAATGGCAGCCAAGATTATACATACTTCCAACACGTTCAAGAGCTTCAAAGTATATAGCCTAAGGTAAGAGTAATTGAATCAATCAAGAGTTCATTAGAAGGATATATTAGATTGACTTAAGTCTAAGAAGTTTAAAAATTCCTGCTGATCTTCTAGATTGATTATTTTTTATTTGCAACCAACTATATAAAGTCATGACATTTATAATCAAATTCTTATATTGGGCTAATCATAAATTTCGTCAAATTTCAAATTTCGTCGTTGGAAACGTATTTGAACCAAAATTTGATATTGTTTGTGTTACAGGTGGATCATCTGGTTTAGGTAAAGAAATTGTTAAACAAATCGCTGATAAAGGGGCAAAAGTTGTTGTTTTAGATGTACAAATCCCCAATGAACAAGATAAAATCGCTAATGTATTGTATTATCTTTGTGATGTTAGTAATCGTGAACAAATTTTAGAAACTCAAAAATTAATTCGTCAAGAAATTGGAATTGTTACTGTGTTGATTAATAATGCTGGTATTACAACTGGTCGTACTGTACTTGATTTATCTTTTCAAGAAATTGAAAAAACAATTCAAATTAATTTATTATCTAGTTTTTACACAATCAAGGCGTTTTTACCTGATATGTTAAATTTAAAACGTGGTTATATTGTTACAATTGCTTCGGTATTAGGATATATGTCTCCAGCAAGATTACTGGCATATGGAGCTTCCAAATCGGGATTAATTGCCTTGCATGAATCGTTAACTTATGAACTAGGTCCACCTTCATTAAACCCTCATGGAGTTAAAACATTATTAATTTGTCCAGGTCAATTAACCACGAATATGTTTCAAGGAGTAACTACACCTTCTTCAATTTTTGCCCCGGAATTACAACCAGAATTTGTTGCGAAGTGTGTTGTTCGGGCAATCCAACAAGGCAGAAGAGGAGAAATTAAATTACCTCTTTATGGGAAATTTATTCCATTGTTTAGAGCTATGCCTTGGCCCATTGTGGAAATCACCAGGAAAATTTCCGGAATTGATAAAAGTATGAATAATTTTAAAAATACAGTATCAAGAGTGGCCAGTAGTGTTGGTTCAATAGCTTCACGGTCATTAGTTGGGTCCAAAAATGTCACTGCTAACCCAAGTCCTGTTGAAATACCAAAACAAGGTACATCGAACGGTAAATCCGATTCACCTAAAACTTTATAATAGCTCTGGAAATACCGGAGATAACCCCGAAAGGAAAAATTTCTTTTTCTTTCTTGTTTCGGGTATATCTCGCATGACCACGCGGAATCTCGGTTTTTCGGATAAATCATGCACCAAAAATACTTCTGGTTATTTTGTGAATTCAATCACAAAAAGGGAAAACCTTGTCAAAAAGAAGAAAAAAAAACTAGCTTGCTCTTTTAGAAATTATAATTCAATACTTCTAGATGAAGAAGTAGTGCTAATACGATATCAATACAGTATGTGGGAAAAGGATTCCAAGAATATAGAACCCACAATTGAAACAACATCCATGGTGATCCATGAAGCTATAAATCATGATAATATAATGTTTCATACATATACAATGAAGGCAACCCCACAAGTTAAACATCGAGGAAGATTTATAATATTGCATGGTTGGGCAGAACATTCAATAATGTATATATCACAACTTGAGTTCTTAAATGAATTAGGATATGATTTTCATATATATGATCAAAGAGGAAGTGGACGTACATCCCCAGGGAGATATCGTGGACGGTCAGGTAATTCTTACCAAGTTGCCCTTACTGATCTTGATTTCATGATTGAATATTTTTCAAGAGAAGATGATGATGAAATAAATCTTATTGGTCATTCAATGGGTGGATCCATAGCATTAAGTTATATGCACTCAGGGAAATATCGAACTAGAATAACGTCAATAATAGTGGGTAGCCCATTAATTAGGTTAGCTTCGGGGAAACAACCTTCTTGGTTACGTAAGAAATTGGCCTCTTTGATAGTTTCATTATTCCCCAATTTAAAACATTATGAAAAACAAACACCAGCTGGAGTAGAGGTTGTTACTAATAATCATAAATGGCGGCAATATTTATTAACTGAAGAAAGTTGTCAACCTGTAGGAACAATACGACAAATGTTACAAATGATTGATAGAGGAAGTAACTTACTAAAATCTGTAGATCAAGTCGATCTTGATACAAAATTATTAATTTTACAAACTGAAGAAGATAAAATTGTGGATTATCATTCCCTGTTCGAGTATTTCAATCGAGTTCCTTTAAAAGTTAAACAATTTGTGAAAATAACCAATAGTGGACATGCTATATTTCTCGAGAATGATCTAATATTGGAAAAAGTAAAGAAAATGATTCTGATGTTTCTTAACTAGTTGTACACTTGCTAATTTTCATAGGAGATACTCTCCAAACTCTGTATTACATAGAACATATAAAACATGCTAAGATCTATAATCACCATTAATAGTGATATATTCATGAGATAAATCACAAGTCCAAAATGTAGCCTCTTGTCCTGCCCCAGTACCTAATTCAATTTCAATTTCTAAATCTTCCAATTCTAAAATTTCACTTGCTCTTGATTCATCAACTATTTCTGGTTCTCCATTAGTTAACAATTGTAAATGTTCACTTCCATCAGTTGGGATGAATTTAACACTAGTCTTTTCTGGAATAACATTGGTGGCATTGGAATATCCAATGGCACAAAGAATACGTCCCCAATTGGCATCCTTTCCATACATTGCTGTTTTAAAAAGTGAAGAATTAGCAACGGCAGAGGCAATATTCTTTGCTTCAAGATATGAAACTGCATCTTTAACTTTGATAGTAATGAATTTAGTTGCTCCTTCACCATCTCTAACTACTAATTGTGCCAATTGTTGGGCAAAACTAGTAACCTCTTGTTGTAACCTTGCATATCTCTCACCACATGAAGAGGTATTTTCAATTAATTCTCCTCCAGCAGCACCATTAGCTATTGCGACAATAGTATCATTCGTGGACATATCTCCATCAACAGTAATACTATTGAATGATCTATCTACGGAATATTTCAAGATTTGTTGTAATGCTGAAGCAGATACTGGAGCATCAGTGACAAAGAATCCAAGTAATGTAGCCATATTTGGACAAATCATTCCTGCTCCTTTACATAACCCAGCTAAGGTATATGTATCATCACCAATACTAAATTGCTTCGAGACTAATTTAGGAAAAGTATCGGTAGTACATATTGCTGTGGCACAATTTAACCAATGTTCATGAGTATCTCCAAGATTAGATAATGCTAATTTTGGAATTCCAGTAAGAATATTGTCAATAGGTAAATTATTTCCAATTACTCCTGTAGACATCACTAATGTTGAATCCTTTGGGTTTTCACAAACTGAATCAGTAACAATCACCATATCTTGAGCATCTTTAATACCTTGAGCACCAGTTACAGCATTAGCATTACCACTATTGATAACTAAGGAATTAATACCAACACCATGTTTTTCCTTAAGGATCTTGATAGATACTTGAACAGGAGCAGCTTTGAATTTGTTGGTTGTGAATACACCTGCAGCAGTTGCGTCTTTACCAAATGTATTTTGCAAAATTGCCAAGTCAAGTGTTTTTCCATCTTTCTTAACCCCACAATGAATTCCTCCTACTTTGAATCCTTGAGGGTATATTCCAGCTTTAGGAACAAATCTAGAAGCTTTATCAGATAAATAACGAAGGGTAATTTTGCTTACTTGTAGTTTTGTCATGTTGATACTGTGAAGAACTGAGTTGTTGGGGTTAAATCTGAAGTGAAATTCTTGACTTCACTTATATGGGATTGATCAAAAAAGGATTTTTTTTTTCTTGAGGTTTAGCGCGGTAATTGGATTCGTTGTTATATACAGGATCACATCCCAGGTTTACAATTTTTCATAATATCTTACAACACCAAATAGTAGATTAGTACTGAAGAGAATAGAGTTATTCAATGAAAAGGTTGTTACGGATTAGTATAGTAACTTCACATTCACGACGACTTTTCCATACATGTTGTCGAAACCTAAATACTACCAGTGCATGCACTTCTTCTGATCCAATAACCACCATTATCGGGACAAATATAAACGATATTCATAAACAAACACATAATATACATTCTCATCATCCTACACGAATCCAGTTAATGAATCAGTTTATACAAGCCCTTAAATCCGAGGATATCACTCTACTATTTAATATAGTTAACAAATTAGGTAAATTAGAAAGTGTGGATCCAAAAACTGATGTTGATAATTATATAAATTGTTTACAAGTAGCATTAAAGATGTTCCTTAAGAGTCAAAATGTGAAATATTTGAAGTTACTCAAGTCTGAAATTGATAAGTATTTAAAGTTATACAAAAATCAAGATGTCCAGGTGAGTAATGAGGTGATTAAAGAGAAAATTGGGGTTGCATTTGCGAAAGCTACGATTCATATATATTACCTTGCAAATGAATCATACAAGACGAGAAGGTTATCTCCTCTAATTATAGATTTCTTGTTTAATAATTTGGCGTATTTTAAATTGGATTTGAATAGTGTGGTGAAAGAAGTTAGTGAAGTATATTTACGTGATTGCATTCGAGATATATGTAAACGAAAAAGGCTCCCAGTCCCCGTATTCCAAGAAGTTGAAAGGGCAAAGAGTAATCCATTTGAGCAAGAGTTGGCAAGATATAAGAATGAATATGGTGGGATTCTGATTCATGATTTATACAAGTTTATCCAAACTACCAAGTTTACTTGGAATGGACGTATCAAACCTGGAGTGAAACTATTTCAATTCTATGAAACTTTAAATTCACAGGAAAGGCAGGAGTTTATGGATGCATATACAATATTTCACACTGAAAAACAAGAAATGATCGAAGAAGCCATGGATGATCTTGAGTATATTCCTTCAGAATTTAAATTAAAATCAAACAACCTTATAGAATTCGTTAATAACAATAATGAATTACTTGAAAAATGGGTTAGACAAGCTAGCGAAAGATTCACCAATATGTTAAATGTGGTAACTCCAATTACTCAATCTGAGAAGATAATTAGTTTGTACAAGGCATATTTTGCATTTGTTCCTGTTAATATTCACATTCATAGTGTATTAGCAGAGATTTTGGGTACTGTTGGTATTCATAATGAAATTCCTTTATTTGAAATTAAACATCATTTACGATATATCTTTGACAAAGGAATGGTTAAAGCAATTCTGGTTCCATACGAGGGTGGTTTATTAACATACATGAATGTAAAAGCTCGTGATGAATTAACATCAGTATTTGTTGATGTTTTATTAGAATGCGCCACTATTGAGATTTCCCAAGATAATTTAAAGCTAATTAAAACCATAAATGAAGCCAACAGAGATACTATTCATGAAGATTTTCTTACACCAAATCAATACGGCTCCTACCCTGCATTAATCAAAACAACTCTGAGTTCACAACATATGAAATACTCTGTGATTAAACTTCATCCACTTTTACAATCTGATCTAAATGGACATGTACGAGGAAAAATCTCACGGTTACCAATGATTATTCCACCAAAACGATGGAATAGTTTATTCAATGGTGGGTATTTAACTAATCGAGATTGTGTATTTATGGCCAAAATGGACAAAACATATTTGACATATTTGAATCAAGTGAGTAGTGATGGTAATCTTGATTCTGTATTCATGACGTTGAACAAGTTAGGAACCCTTGCATGGACGATTAATCCCGATATGCTTAGTGTATTAAATCAAGTAGCCACTTTTCCATCTGGGTTTTTGAAAATACCAAGATCTATTTCTGACAAAATCCCTAAATTCAAAAATAAATTCACAAGAGAGAAATATATGAGTTCACGAGGGAATAGAATAACATTCAATATGTTGTTAGATATGGCTAATACATATGCTCATAATGGAGAAATGTTATATACTCCATATCAATTAGACTTTCGAGGAAGAGTATATCCATCATCTAATTTATCCCATATATTAGGCGACGAATTCCGTTGTTTATTTATGTTTTGGCATAGTAAACCCCTAGGTGTAGATGGGTTCAATTGGCTCAAGTATCATTTAAATTCTATGTTTGGAAATAGTGGATTTCATATGAATCAAGCTATTGAGTTTGTTGAATTACATAAACAGGATATTATTGATTCAGCAAAGGATCCATTTAAAGGTAAGCAATGGTGGTTGAAATCTAAAACTCCTTTTCAAACTCTAGCTACATGTATGGAAATAACTAAAGTGTGGGAATATCGAGAGAATGGAGGGAAGATTGAAGAATTTCAAAGTAGATTTCCCATTCATCAAGATGGTAGTTGTAATGGATTACAACATTATGCTGCATTAACTAGAGATGAAATTGGAGGAAAAGCTGTTAATTTATTACCCCAAAAACATAAGCAAGATATTTATATGGAAGTTGCAAAAATTGTAGAATCGAAATTAACAACGTTAACTGGGTCAGCAGATGCCACTGAAAAGTTATATGCCAAACTTGGATTAATCCTTTTGTCAAGAAAACTCGTGAAACAAACAGTAATGACTACAGTATACGGGGTAACCTTGGTTGGGGCATCTGATCAAGTTCGTAGTAAGATTCAAGATTTTCTCCATGATTGTAAAACAAATCCTCATATGAAAAATGTAATTGATGAACCAACGCTTGAACAAATTCAAACTGAATATTATAAAGTAGGAATGTTTATGGCCAAGGTTATCCTTGGTTCAATATCTAGTTTATTTGCTCCTGCCACAGCAGTTCAACAATGGCTTCGAACAAACATTCAAAGAATATTACTGTCATTTAACCCTGATACGGTTTCCTATATTAAACATAAATCTCCTGATCTTTTCAAGAAGATCTTCCGTCAACCAATCCTGTTACGTCCAATCATATGGATCTCACCTTCAGGGTTCCCCGTAATTCAATATTATGTGAAAACAAACATTAATCAACATTTTAAAAGTGTACTATCTAAAGTTGTCGCTAATCAAGGAAAGAAAAGTCTTTCACCTATGGATAATTTGAAAAATATTAATGGTATAGCACCCAATTATATTCATTCATTAGATGCAACACACATGATGAACACTTGTAATAGTATGGCCCAAGAGGAACTTCATTTTGCGGCAGTACACGATTCATATTGGACTCATGCATGTGATGTTGATAGAATGGGGGTTATTTTACGACAAGAGTTTGTTAAAATGCATTCTGGTGATTTATTACTTAATTTACGTAATGATTTACAGAGTCAAAGTGTTAGATCGTATCAATTGGTTTATTTTAAATGTAAAGATTATCCGAAGTTGTCAGAAGCTGTTAATCGAGTGAGGAAGGAGTATCCTGCAACCACGTCAAATGAAATTTTATTCTATGAATTGTTAAAGTTAAAAGAACAAGGTGAAATGAATGAAATATCCCAATTGATACAACAAGTTAATCCAAAGTTGTATTTCAATAAACATGAATATACTAGTTCTCCAAGTATTGGTGAGAAATATCATAGGGATAATACTAGGAAAATATTTGTGTTTGTTCCTGTAAAGATTCAAGACCTACCAGATAAGGGGAATCTCGATTTAAATCAAGTTTTACATTCAGAATTCTTCTTTCATTAATTTTCATCAATCATACTTTCAAGTTTGGAAAAGATTTTGTCTCGGTATATAGCCATTGGATCATCTTTATCCGATTTAAAGAATATATTTCGTTTAAACTGTTTGTCTTCTTCTTCCTGTTCTTCCTGTTCTTCCTCTTCTTCTTCTTCGTCCACCACATTGTTAAACTCCAATTCATCGTAATCAAAATATTCATCTTGTCTTAACCCAACACCTTCATGAGGAACATACCCTTCATCTTCATCCTCATCATATGAATTGGCTTCGTCGTATGCACCAGCATCTTCATCGCTAGGGTAATCATTTTGGTAAAACGATTCTGTATTTGAATCTTCATCATCGGTAATCTCAGGTTTGATAGAATCAGTATCTTCTTGATTCATTAATATATTTTCATCATTTTCGTCATCAAAGAATCGAATATATCCAATTAGAGATTGGGGATGGTTTGCTGAAGTTAAAGGTTCAGATACACTTAATTGATAAACATCATATACATATTGAGAATCATCTTCAACATTACTTGTTTCAGGTTCAGGTTCAGGTTCAGGTTGTGGTTGAACAACTTCTTCTTGAATTCCTTTATGACCACGTTTCTTTCGTTGTTTAGGTGTATGTTGATCTAATGTCAATATTGAACTAACCATATCTGAAAGTTCATTAGGTATAACTATATCTTCTTCAATTTGATATTTTGGAATAATAAAGTTTCGTTCATTTTTAGTCAATTCATTTTGAGATTCAGCAAGAATAGTGTTGACGATTGATTCATCTTCAATATTCACTGAATCATCAGTTCTAGTTAATTTAAATACATAATTTATATCTAATGGTGTTGGTTTAATCTTGGGGGATGATGTTGGAGAACCTGTTGGAGAACCAGTTGGTGTTGAAGGTTTCGATCGTTTAGCTAAACGTTTATCTTCAAGAATTAATGCTTGAAGTGGATCTTGATGACGTTTTCTTTTGATACGAAGTATTTGTGGTGGTTGATTAGACATTGTTAAGAGTAGTTTCAAGTGGGGCATAAGATCGTTGAATTTTCAACTACAAAAAAGACCAAAAAAAAAAACCTTCTATATCAAGGGGGGTATACAGTCTAATTGTTTATAGATGTATAAATATTAAGCTAATTGTTTATAGAAGTATGAATATTAAAGGTAACTGAAGGAAATTGTGTTATTTCAGCAGTAACATTAGCTTCAATACCAAAATTCAGTAAAATTCCTCTAATAATTCCACAAGGAAACCACATATAAACTTTTGCTTTGTTTATAGTATCTTGCATACCTAAGGGACTATTTAATCTTGAAATCAATTTATAATTATTATCAACTAATACAAATGTTCCTCTATGATTTGTTCTTAAATTATCCATTTGTTTATTATATAAACATTTCCAAACATCTCGACATACAAATTTCATAATATCTAAAATATCAACAATTTTATTACCACCATTCTTATATAATAATACTTCAGAAATTTTAACACCAAGATTATATCCATATGTTTCAATTCTGATAGTTATTTCATCGTCATGTATTATAGATGAGTCTAATACGTTGATTGTTCCTGGTAAATCTCCAGGTATCGAAGATAATGGTTGATCTATAGTTGTTGGAATATCTTGTTCAGAATAGGTTGTGGTGGTGTTAGTCAGTATTAATTTATGCGAGACTCGTATAGATGTTGGAATTAGTTCTTGTAAAAGAAAGTCTAAACTTGCACTATTTACATATGTCTGTTTATCTAGTATTTCTTGAGACATGACTTAGGTGGTGAGGTTGATTTGATAGAATATGATTTTTTTTCTACAGTGAAAAGTAGAACTTTTCTAGTTACTATTTTGAACCCATTTTGAACCCATTTTGAACCCATTGAAAGTGATACAACAAACTATTAAATTACATACAAACAGAGTAGTCACTTGGTCATTACTAGTAGGATAAAGAGTATAGCTATGATTTGCTGACTGTAAACTACTTGCCAAACACGTTATACTTGAACAAGACTTTTCAAATTTGTCTTATTATTACTCTAATTATTGAAAAATCCATGTAATATCAACTACAATCTTCATAATTACTTGAAAGACAATCAATTCAATCTATTTATTTATTACTTATCCTGATCGTCCATTGGAATCCAACTGACCAGTATCACGTGTGTATTCTGAGTTTTACTATACTTACACGTAAATATCATACCATTTCCTAATTCGGAATATTGCTGGTTTAATATTACCCTTAATTATTTTTTTAATTTTTTAATTTTTTTTTTTCTTTTTTCTTTTTTTTCTTTTTTTTTTGGTTTAGTTAATTGCACCAACACGTACTCAATCAAAATGTTTAAGAACGCGTTATCCAGCTGGAAAATTGTTTGTCGCCAGCACGATTTGAAATTTGTGGTAGTAACCATCTGCATAGCTTGTTAATGGATGTTACATACTCTAACAGGATGTGTTTCAAATTGAATTAATCGTGTTGTAAAATTACTGATATTTTTTTCGTCTATAAGTCTTTGTGTTACTATGTACACCATTTTTTTTTCTTTCAAAAATATCGAATCAACTTTCTCAAAACCAAGAAATTCTGAATTGGTTGGTTTTAATATAAGAAAAAAAAGAAGAAGGTCCTGTCGTTTAATTAAGTTTGACGTTTTTGCGTGTCAATTATTATTTCAAAACTAGAAACTTGTGGACAAACGCTTGTTTGACTTGAGAATTATACGTTACTATAAAGGTAAAGTATTTGATTAAGTTGAAGTTATTAATTGTCAAGATCAAAGAATTGGAGGTAATCTATTAACTTCAAGTTTGTAGGTGTAAACTTCTTTATTAATTGCAATTCCCTTATTTTCTCCAAGCTTTCGAGGCAAGGTGGCAAAAAAAAAAAGGACAGAACAATAATTTTACGATCCCAACTTGACCTAGTACAGTTTTATCGTATTAAAATTGATGGGGAAACTACTAGTTAAACCAACAATTCAATAGTAATTTGATTGTTTTGAAATAAAATTTGTCGTGTTTATTATTTACAACAGGCAGGGCGACAACATTTAAAAAGCAGTTTTATTTTTAATGAATTGAACCGTTATTGAAATACTAGTGGTTGTAAAGTATAATGGCTTATACACACAAAAAAAATAATTCATATCTCTCTACATAAATTTATCATATGCAAAAAAACAAGTGAAGTTCTAACTGCATTGATTCTTAAAATTATACAATTCAACGTTTGGTATTTACTAGCTGAGAATAAGGAAAAGTATATTTGGGGTTCTTTGCTCACAACCATAGTACATACTTTAAGTAACTCTTTACTTGTTTTTTTTTTTTTATTTTTTTAGAATGGTTTTGTGTTATTTAAATTATTTTTTTTTTGCTCTTTTCTTTAAGTAGTTGTAATAAAAAAATTTTTAATATTTT
>KI547154.1:41304-119975 GCA_000497715.1 Spathaspora arborariae UFMG-19.1A
TTTAAATGGAAATTAAGTACCTCAGTTCCGATATCAACACTAAGCTTGAATGGTTCCGTTGGATCAACTGGTGCTTCAGTTGGTTCTTCAGTTGGTTACTCTGTTGGTTCTTCTGTTGGTTCTTCTGTTGGTTCTGGTCCTTCAGTGGGTTCTTCAGTTGAGATCTCACAAGGTGTAACAATTAAAATCGTGTCTGTGGCTTTATCTGAAGTAATAATCGTACTAGTGACAGTCTCGTCTTTATTCCAACAACTAGATTCAGTGGTGGTATCATGCACTGGAAGATACTCTATTACACTAGCGGTTTCCCCGGGAGTCACATTATATGTAGTATAACTCGTACTAATTCCAATATATGAAGTAGTTAGGGTAGTTATTGGAATTGGAACTTCAACAATCACATTTATCGTTGGATCACTTCTCTCATACGGAAAAGTTTTCATTGCAGTTGTCAGACCAGCCCATGTTTGTGTGATAATTTCAAGTTCATGAGTTCCTGGATCAGTATACGGTTCCCACAATACTGTTTTAGATCCATCAAAGATTGTGCTGACACCATGACAAATAAATACATTCTCATATTCCACGCGTAATTTTACTCCAGCTTCCCGAGTAACAATCTCTTCAATAAATGCTCGATAACCCCGTGGGATACCTGAATAGTGAATCCTAGATTTATGAGAGTTGCACGTGTAAGTGAATATGAACTTAGCACCAGTTTTAGGATAATACCAATCGTTCAAACTACTGGCCCAGTATGCAGCCATGGTAGAACAATCTATAGTTCCCGTCTGACCTAGAATTGTCATTCCTAAAGCTCCCTCTCGATAACCATTTGGGTAACTTCCTTGTAATAGATACTGATGTTGTTTTTTCAATGATGGAATTGTTCAAAGACTGTATATGATAGTAGTAGCAACGGTATCGGCTCCTCCAACAAAACTTGCTTGGGTGGAAAGTTTATTATTACCATCATAAAACGAAATAGTATTAGCTCCATTTTTGTAGTATCCAGCACATTTTCTATCTATTTCTGAGGATGAATAACCAGCATTGAATGTAAATGGAATAGTTAAACTCCCAACTGCACGACTCAGATCCTTAATAGTGGGTAAAATAACACAGTTTAATTGAAAATCTGTGTCATGAATCTCGCCAGATCTAAATACACAATTGGCATAACTGATAGAGTTAGAAATCAAATTAACCGATTGTTTTGCAGTTGTAAATTTGAAAACACAAGGCATATCCAAGGTGAAGGTATCACCTACACGCATCCTTGAACCATCTAATTCCCATCTTAAATCTGCTATCCAACTAGGATTACCTGGAAATCTATTTGCTGTACCTTCGTATTTTATTGACTCGAGGCTAGTAAAGACACCGGTTATATGCTCCAGTGCAACTAATGTGTATATTAATTGTAAAAACAATAATATTGAAATCATTGAGTAATGTATTTGATAATGGTTATAAAAAAGAAAGATTTTTTAGAGGTTCAACAAAATAGATCACCAGAAGGCGTATATATAGCCTTGGTATCTTCATGACTTAAGATATAAGGTCAAAGTACAGGGTTGTGGTTTTGCAGTGATATTAACACATTCTTTCCCTTGAAATATTAGTCCTTTTCTTGGCAGATGATGTACTTTTTGACACACATTTCCTAAAAAGAAATAGTTCAGAAGCTTCTAAGATCCCTTTCTTCTTGGCTAAAGAAATATCACCCTATGGTAGTGTTTTCTCTCGAGGCTGTACTAGATTAATCCTAGATTTACTTGAAAACACTCACTGATTAGATTTCTCATTCCCATATTCAATATTCTTTTTCTTCTTTAAGTCTATTTGATTATATAATATGAGCATGCATGATCTTGAGGTTACCGTTTATTTTCTTTCACAATAGCTTTACTAATTTTGTGTGATTAACACGACTTGCACCAAAGAGAATCCTTGTTGAGTATAAGTGTTATACACGGGAACTAATATTCTCTCAGAATTACACAAACTTTTTCACCCAACATATACGAAATACTTTTATGGAGTTAGGAATCGTGACTTAATAGTTAAGAATATTGGAAGAATTGATGCAGAAGGTGGTAGAGATATAATTTTCCCTAATATATTTCAATATCAAATCGAAGAATTTAAGTTAAAGAATCCGAATAAGTCAGGCCATACAAAGATTTTGTACTTGTTTCTTGATGATCCATATAATACTAAATTTATCACTACAAATAAGGTTCCTCCTCATCAACGAGATTGGTGGGATGATGAGCAGTTAACTCATCTCTCACCTGGGAATACCAAGCAAGAGATCTCAAAGTTGAAGTCTAATCAAGGAAAAGATTGGCCAATTTTGGTAAAGGAAGCTAAAGACAATACAGAAGAAAAGTAGAAAGGAAGGAAAAATTATCAAGGTTCTTTTGAGACTAAGTTTTGTTGTACCAATGTTTAACTGTAGTGTTTAACTGTAGTATTTAACTGTAGAATACAGTGAAATAGCATTTGATGTAGTTGTTATATTGTTTATATATATATAATCTAATTAATTTGCTTGTTTCCTAATTAGTATTTATGTCTGCATTGATTTAATGTAACAATTGCAGCTACAATATATTACTCCTCCCTAGACTTGCATTTCTCAAATCTCACACACATTTTGATTTGTTTTTTTTTGCTTACAAATATGTACAATGAGTTGGTTACAATAACAACATGTCATGTCAGGGAACTTGTTCATGTAAACATCCACCTACTACTATCCCAAAAGACTCTGACGATATATGGAGTGAAGATGATCCTAAAACTTTAACTAGTCGAGCTCATCACAAACAAGGATATTTAGATGGATTAGTACATCAACAAGAAGATAGTCTTCAACAAGGATTTGATCAAGGTTTTCCTGTTGGTGCTGAATTAGGTGTAAATGTTGGTAAAATATTATCAATTTTAAAATTAAATAATCAAGACTTGTTTAATGAAGCTAAAATTGATCTTAATATTGTTAATATTCTTGATAAAAAGTATTTTGATGATAAATTAAACCAAATTCAAGAAATACCAAATATTTCTAAATGGCTAAAAGTTATACAAGAGATTTAAAACTATCTAGTCGTTGGCATATCATTGACAATTTCTTGATTTAAATTATCAAATAATCCCAAGAATTTTTCTTGGAATCTATATCTTCCTTTACACCAATCAATCCATAATTCACTAATTAAGAATTGAGTTTCCTGAAACATTATAAATTCTTGAAAACAACATTGTTTAATTAACCAATCTTTATTTAATTGTTGGAAAATTTCTTGTTTATCATTTATAATAATTATTCTTAATTTTGTAACATCGGTCCCTTTTGCATCAGCATCTTCAGTAGTTAATTTTTTAAATTTTAATTCATTTTCTTTAATTTTAATTTCTAGTTGTTCAATTGTATTTATTGAAAGTTTCTTGGTTCTTTCAAATAATTCCTGTAAAGAATACAAGTAATCCAAATAATTCTTAAATTTCTCTAAAACTTGTGTATTTATAGTATAACTTTCATCAATTAAAACTTGACTTGATTTATTAAAAAACTCGCTTATATATCCCACCAGATTATTAATATTTTCAATATCATTATTATGTAACAATTTATCATTTTTACTAGGATAAACATTTGTATCTAATTGTTTAAGTTTATTCAACATTTCAACAAATTTTCCATTATCAAAGCTAATTTGTTGTTGACGTTTTTCATGTCTTTCCACAAGTAAAACAACTTTAGTCCAAATTTCAATTAGTTTATTAACATTGGTTTCAGCTGATTTCCAATTATTTAAAAATTCACTACTAATTTGAGGCCAAATTATATTTATAAATTCACTACCAATTTTCTCACCTTTAAATTCTAAAGAATAATCAATTTTAGCCTGTTTTTTCCAGTTAGTGATATCAGTGGGTACAGATAAGAATGTTTGTACTACTGGTTCTTGGAAAAGTATAGGATGTTTAATTAATTGGTTTAAAAATCTATGTAATCCTCGACGACGTCTTTGTAAAAATTGTGAATCAGGGGAAGTTCCTACTGAATAACATTAGTATCTTAACTTAAAAGTAAGTTTTGGATGTGGACAAGTACATACCTGTGAATTTCTTGGGAGGTAATCCCGGAATCACTCTAAAAGGATATTTTTCAAGTAAAAACTCCAATAACCTAAATTGTTAGTAGTTGTTTTAGTAAATGCATAACTGGTCATACATACCATACAAAATCAGAATATCTTCGAATAACTTTCTTTGAAGTACCACTTGATTCAAATGTAATTATATAATTGATATGTTTAAATATAATTCCTTCTTTTTCTGGTACTTCTTTAATACGAACCACATGTTCGTTGTTTTCAATTAAAGGTTTAAATTTATCTCTAATTTCTTCAACATATTTATCAATAATACTGATATCAAAATTATCTGTTCTAGCTTGTTCTGCTAATGCTTCATTTTCTTCAATTAAACTATGAGTACTGGTATGATCTGCCAAAAGTGGATCATCTTGTTCTTCTTCTTCGTCACGTCCTCTTCTCCAATCACTACCTGTACTATTCCCAATTGCATGTAAAGGATCAGTAAAATGTGACCCACCTTCATCATCTTCATTTTCATCAATTATAGATTTTA
Source organism: Spathaspora arborariae UFMG-19.1A (assembly GCA_000497715.1). Lineage (NCBI taxonomy): Eukaryota > Fungi > Ascomycota > Pichiomycetes > Serinales > Debaryomycetaceae > Spathaspora > Spathaspora arborariae. The sequence goes on from KI547154.1 coordinate 45,970, forward strand.
CGAATTTTCCAGGTAATTCAGGTAAATTATTTAATCTAAATTGTAAACTAACATAATCTGCTGATCCCGTAACATCAATTTCCAAAGCAATTAACCCTAGGATTTGATAGAAATTGTTTGCAATATTCACAGGCATTAATTGATTATCATAAGCAATATCCAAGATTCTTGATTTTTGATAATTAGTTAAATAATTCATTTTAATTAATTTACTAAAAATTTGAGAATCTAAATCATTAACATTGGAAATTTTATCAATTAAACGAGAATGAATTTCTTGATATGAATCAGGAATATTGGAAAGAACAACTATGTTGCTGGTTTTATTAAGTAATTGTGAAGATGTTAAATATGTTGATGCAGCAGGGTTACCTGCTAAGGGGCCAGGAGAAGGCGATGGTTCTGGTTGAAGTGGATCAGTCCAACCTGAGCCTTTCCAGGGATCCTCGTCACTCGAATTATAGAGATTACTATTCATATTTGTTAAGGGGTTAAAGAGAGGAAGGGCTGGTTACTTTCCTCGCGGGGCGACGAACAAATCAGAAGTAGTAAATGTTTGGTGTGGCGGAACCAAAAAGAGATAACAACAAATATACTTTACAAACGGCTATTCTTAAACTATGCTAATATAGACTTATATAATTCTAGTGATATGTAAATTAGGTAGCAGTAACATTGTTCTTTTTGGGAATTTGAATGTATGTATATGTATTTTAGCTAGCACTCGCTCAAGTTAAGTGGAAAACTTCTCCAATCTCTTCTTTGCCTCCTGTTTTACGTCCTCTTGATCACCTTCACTCAATTCTTTTAAAACATCCAAACAAATTTGTTTTACAGGAGGACGATACATAATTAAAAAGGACAATGCTAAAAATCCAATAACTGATCTTGCAGGATCAAAACATAAAGATTTAATCTTGGCAATTAAATCTTGATTTAAATAAGGTAAATCACTTAATAGTCTTATAAAAATTTTCTTATCATTTGGTTCAAGAAACGGAATCATTGAATCTAACACTTTTCCCAGCCATTTATCATATATTGGTGTTGAATGAATATCAGTTCCATTCTTAATATTATTTGCTTCATTGAATACGGTTTCACTATACCATTCTTCATTTAACCATTCAATAATAATATCAATTCTCGCATGAATATTTTCTAAGAAATAATCAAATATAGCTTGTCTTATTAAATCTCCCATTTCTTGATTAAATTTATCATCAGGTGAAATGTCAAGGTCATAACTATCGTCATCCTGTTCAAGCTTTGGTCGTTTCATGCCTCGAGTGGCTAATCTAGACAAGAGTAATATCCAACTATCTTTTTTCCATGATTTAATGGCAATTTTAGTTAATTCAGAGTTAATGGAATCTTCAAACTCTTCTGAGTCATCCGATTTAGCTAATTTAAAGAAATTTTTAATTATTAATTCAATCTGTAATTTTTTATCTTGAAATGATAATTCTTTTGGTGGTGGTAATGTATACATTGCTTCAGGATTATATTGTTCAGTGTCTGATTCTTCATCTGAGTCAGCGGGTGCCACTTCCCCAGCTCCGGCTGTTGGTTCCACTTTAACTTCCTGTTTCACTTGTGCAATTGGTCTTGATAATGCATCAGTATATCGTTCACTAATAATTTCCAAAGCTTTAGTTAATTTAGTCACTGATGCTCTATCCAAAGCATTCATAACCATACTAACTAAAATATGTTGTGGAACAGTAGTTAAATCAAAATTATTCAATTCATTATTTACATCATTCAAACTGTATAGATTCTTATAATCTAAAGTTTTAACTCGTTTTGAAGGATTTATAAACCCTTCAAATTTCCGTTTCTTTATATTTGTATCATTTTCTAAAAATATATTCTTTTTCCTAATTTCATTACCTCGTTCGATTAAAACTTGTAATTTTTTATTAAGATTCAGTTGAAATTGTGTTGGTACTAACCCATATTTAAAACAGTGTTGTAAAAAAATTTTTAAATTTCGATCAACATATTTCTTAGTTAATTTAAATTGTTCAATTGTTTGATAATTTGATTGAAGTTTTTCATTGGTATCAAAATTTTCAATTATTTTAAGAAATTTATTCACATATTGTGGTTTTCTTTTCATAATTAAAATTCCATGATTTAAAATCGCTGAAATCATAGGTAAATTTAAGATATCATGAGTTAAAATTTTCAATACTAAATCTAATAAATTGACAGCTTCATATTCCATATTGGAATATTTTATAAGTGAATGATTTGTAGGTACTCTATCTAATGAAAATGCTGGTTTTACATTACCACCATTGACTGTACCCACAATTTGTGTTTTTGATTGATAATCAACTACTGTCATGATAAATTTTAATAATTCTAATTTTGTAATGACATTTCTTAATAAATCATGTTCTAAATTATCACTAGGTTTTAAAGGATAATTAGTTTGGAATTTATTAACTAATGAATTTTTTAATTCAGTTAATTTACTCCAAATTAAATTACAACCATCATTTTCAACAACATATTGGAAAACTAGTTTATAAATTAAATTAACGATATTAATAACTTTAACAAATTCATGAATATCTTGAATAGAATTACTTAAAACGATTAAAGAGTCTAAGGAATCAATAGCTAGATCGACTTTATCTCCATGCCGTAAGTCTTTGTTAGATAAAAATGTATCATATATAAATTCAATACACCAAGATTTAATAGGTAATTCAGGTCGGTTTATAAAAGGGAGAATTTGACGGAATACTTGAGGAAGAGTATCTGGTTGGGTATTGGCTAATTGTTTAGCTTGGTCTAACTGAGATATGATTTGATCAGGTGAGAATTGACTGGTCATTGGTGGTTAGGTGCTGCTTGTTGATGGTTGTTAATTGTTGTTTAAAATTGTTGTTAAAATTTTTTGTTTGTGCGAAAGAAAAGTTACAAAAGAGTTTGTGGTTTTGTAACAAATGGTAATGAATGTGGAAAGGAAGTATACAACTTTATAGGAATTTTACAAGTATGTTGAACTCTTGAACCAGTCTTACAATTGTGTCGAACTCTTGAACCAATCTTACAAGTATGCTGAACCCTTGAACCTTTGAACCATTTGATATACTAAAAGTAATACAGTGTTTTCCTTGAAAAATTTCTTCAAAAATTGCAGACTCTAGAATATGAGTAAACGAACTTGAGAACTTTGAACAATTTTTATAGAAATACACTTTGGTCAGGTTTAAATAGTTGTTTACTCCGTTTATTTGTCAGCAAGTAAAAATATCAAATATGTTTGTATGGAATGTTTGACCCTTTGCTTATCACTTAGACAACCAATTTTTTGTGTTTACGTTTAAAACAAATTAAACAATGGTAAGTTAAAATTAGAAAAGTTCTTCGCTCAATATGATGGGCCAACTATTGCAAATGGTCTAGATTCTTCTATTTTGTTTGAGATAAGATATTACCCTTTGTATCTTAAGAAATATGTGGTTATTAGATTATTATTTTACAAGTGGGGTTAATTTCAAATTGTTTACTTCTAAATTTGGAATGCTAATGTGAGTTTATGCCCCTGTGGTGATCTCCTGTAAGTATACCAGATAACTGTAGTTGTTGTAACACTACCAAATAACGTAAGTAATTGAATGCTTCATAAGAACTTATTCCATTCTTATATTGTATGTAAATCTACGAAGAATTAACTTCCCCACTTTGGGCTTAGCAATACCGAATATTCGACTATGAGTCAATCAACATCAACTAATCTCGACATGATATCAACATCATCCTTATATGATGATTTACGTAAATGAAATAGAATACAGTGACACTTGTGAAGCGGGGGGTTAAAGGTTAAATCAAATCTGCCAAGAAATGTTATTAAATGAAATTGTTTTTCGTAATTGGTACTTATATTCTAATCTTTATAATAATATTATTTATATCACATTGTAAATAGCTGGGGGTAGCATTTCGTAAATGAATGAACTGTAAATAACCTGTGACAATTTCATTTAAATTTACGTAAAAATTATACAGAATTTTTACTATAAATATTTACCAATATTGTTGAACTTCTCTATAATTAATTTTTACAGAATATATCGTGAAACCATTGACATTTCAAGTTATACTAGATACTTACTGTCATTTTTAGTGTTTATCTGGTTCGTGTCACAAGTTTTAAAACCTAACACATTCTAAACTGCCACATAAAATTAACGCGCGTTTGAAACAAAGTTCAAACCAAAAAAGGCAACAAAAAAAAAGGCAACAAAAAAAGACATCAGATCGTGTTGTCTTAGTTTTCAACAAAAGATATAACAATACAAATTTATACTTCAGTCACTCGCTGTTGTTGATAAATCTATAGAAATCGCAACTATTCACTACAACAAACTTCCTTGTTGTAATTTTAAAAAAGGAATGAATATTCGTTAAAACTTGACTACACAACTCGCTTAATTTTTTTTTTTTTGAAGTAAATCAACAGAATGGCTAGAAAAGATCGATTTAATGCTGATGCTACAATTCAAAAATATTCCTTAGATGTATCAACATTTGATGCTGTTGACGTTGATTCTTTTAATAATCACAAGTTTTCTACACTTTTCTGGTATTTATATATGTGGGTATTAGCATTATTATCTATAATATTGTTAGCTACTGATATTTATACTTGTTTAAATATCTTGGTATTTAAAAAATGGGGTACCGAAGACGGATATAAACCTTATGCTTATTCAATAGCTAAATGGTTATTTACAGGTTGTATAATATTCCAATTTTGTTTATTGGTATATCATTGGATTTGGGCTATTCATATTTACAATACCAAGAATATTGCTCTTGTATATTTGAATATGATTGCCAAACGAATTTATCTGATTCGATCATATAATTATTTTTGTTTATTTAATGCTATTGATGAAGGTTCATTCTTTGATTGGTCATGTTTTTTGGTTTATAATGAATTAGATAATGCATTACAAATTTTAGTTGCTGATACTCCAAGACAAGTAATTAATATCATGACATTACGATTTTATGCCACAGGTGGTGAGTCAAATAATAATATTCTTGAAAATATTCGATGGATTGCACAAACAAATTTCCGATTATCGATTATTTTAGGATTTATGTGTTTATCAGTGTTTATTTATGCATTATTTATGTTGAAGTTTTTATTTGCTATGGTCATGTATGTTCCAATTAGATGTTCGTTAAGTGGGAAAGAACAACATACAATAAAATCATATTGTTGTTCTATTGTGAATAAATCAGTAGCCATTGCAGTTAGACAACATCATAAATCAAAGCAGCAACTTTTGGATAAAGTTTCTGAATCAAGAATTGGTGATTTACCTTTGTTTCCTAAACCGAGTGATAAGAAAGATCAATTTGTTGTTCGCACTGAATCTGTTGATTCTTTTATTCCTTTAAATAATTTAAAACTTTCTAAACGACCACCACCTACATATAATCGTTATTCAAGTTCAAATAGTTCTCATACAATGTCGAAATCCACAAGTTCTCATAGTATTCCTCTGACTACAGGAACTGATTCAACAATTTTACCCTTCCCCTTAAAGAAAGAATTAGCATTTGTTAAAGAAGATAACGAATCTATACAAGAAGGAGAACCACAAAGGATGTTTTCACCAATACAACAACAAGGTTCAAGATTAGAATTATTAAGAAGTCGAGAACAATTATATGAACAAAATAATTTCAGTCAAAGTTTTAGAAATGCTAATGAAAGAGTGAATCATCAATCTAATGAACATTTAATGTATTCACGTACAAACTCACAACCAGAATTACACAATCAATCCAGATCACATGAGCGATTAATGAATGCAAATGCATCACAAGAATTTGATTTAATCCCCCATGGTAGTTCCCAACATGAATTATACCAACCTAATAAACATATGATGCATATCAATAGGTCACAAGAATTTAATCAACCGCATACACAAGAATTTAATCAACCGGATACACAAGAATATCAATCAAATGACCAACAAATATATGAGTTCCAAGATCAATATGATCAAATATATCCTCATGAACAATCTTTACTGCCTCATAATATAAGTAATACTACATCACCTGTTTATGAATATTCAAATAATCAAGAACAAGATGAATTTGCAGTTCATAATTTTGAACGACAAGAATCACAATCACCTCCATATCCAGTTAGAGGACTATCATTATTTGATCGTGATCGTAATCACCGATAAACCATTATATAGATAATATATGTTTTATTCACTGAATTTATATACTCTATGTACAAGATTAACCCTATTTGTTCACATTTGTTCACATTGTTTATTTGGCGGTCTTCTTTTCTTCATATTCTTTCTTTAAAACTTTCAATTCTTCATCAGAAATAGGTGGGATTGGAATATCACTTAAATCATCACCAGACATTTTCTTGAATGTATACATATAAATACCAAGTGGTATAGTAGTTAATACAATTAATGAAATTGTATTTCTCCAAAAGAATGGTGCTCTAACACGATATAATGCTGGTGTTATTTGATGTGTGATTGGATCACGATATTGACTGTGTTCTTTTCTAAGAAGGGTTAGCAATTGTTATATTTTATTGATTCATTGTGTGTGTGCATGTGCTAGTGCATATGTGTGTAATACATACCCTCTCATTAGTGAACTGTTGATTTGTACTCCTGGGCTTTGAAGGAGTGTTTCAATTTGATCGTCTTATTTTTGACAACTGAAAATTTTTGTTAGAGAAACCAATCACGTGATTACGGGTGGTAGCACCACTGTTACAAAGTTAATTGTGATAATGATATTAGCTATTTCTATATATTCTATTAATAATGATCAAGTCTCCAAAGGGTAACTTTCCCAGCTTCATTACCAATGGCCAACATTTCATTATTTGGTGAGAATGCCACTGAAGTAACTTTCCCTAAAGGTGTTCCACTGGTTGGCCAATTGGCATATACTGATCCTGTAGGTAAATGAACTAATCTTAATGCATCACGTTTACCTCTTGAAGCAATACATAATAATTGTCCATCAGGATTAAACACCAATGAAGAAATTGAAGTAATTAAATTCTCCACCGTTTTAATTGGCTTGGGCCTAACAGTTGCTTCTGTAAATGTATTTCTATCATATATGTTTACAATACCATTGTTACTACCTATAGCAACCCATCTATTCTTTGGTCCTCCAAGTTTAACCTTGGTTATACCTATACCTCCATCATCATTCCATTTTCTAATAACTTTATTATGAATTTTCTTGTTCTTATTTGGTTTATTAGTTAGTTCATATTCCCATACTTCACCAGCAGAGTTTACAATAATAATAAATGATTCATCCTTGGCAAATTCAAAATCAACTATTGTACCTTCAATTTTAAATCCAGTTACATATTGACCAGTTATACCATTTAAAATATTACACCAACCACTATTACCAGTTAATCCAATATATGTTCCCCTAGCAGAAATTTTAAAATATTCAAAAGATTTTTGATGTTGTTCATGTCCATATAATCTACTAATTTTCTCAACATTACCATTATTTAAATCGATTTTATTCATATATCTTCTTCGACCACCAGCAAAAATCAAGTTTTTATCACTACAAGGTGAAAATTGTACTGTTTGTATAGGACAATTCTTGAGAAAGAATGAAGTTATGAAATTATTGGTTTTTCCATCAATATGATATACTCGAATAGTCTTATCAAATCCACCTGTAAGTAAAAATGGATGTGTTGGGTGGAGTGATATTGATTGAATAGCAGATTTAGAAACTTTTTGATAATTGGCATCTTTTAATCGTGATATGGCAATACGAGTAGGTGAAATTAGTTTCAATTGTTTGGTGATTATGAATGATTGTGTAGTTGATAAAATGTTTAATAAAGAATTAGTAGATGTCAGAATTGGTTCGATTTCTTCTTCATCTGAGTTTAGTTCTTCATCTGAGGTTTGTTCTTGCTCATCAGCCCATGTTGGTCGAGGGTAAATTTTCTCAAATTGAGATCTTAATCGTGTGATATATGCTTTACCGGAAATTGACGAATCTTGTTGTGTCTTGCGTAATTTCTTTAATCTATCTGAAGAAGTTAACAGGATATTAAGACGTTCATCATCACTATCATACCAAGCATCGTCTGCACTCTCTTCTTCCTCGTCTTCCTCTTCGTCTTCTACTTCACTTTCTTCTTCTTCGTCCTCAGGCTTCTTATCCGCATCCATGGCATCACCTTCATCAATAAAGAACAAATCATCATCTTGAACATCCCCTAAATCGTCATCTCCCTCGTCAAAAATATCAACATCTTCTTCCTCTTCTTCTTCTTCTTCAGAATAATCAAATAAATTATCAATTTTTTTTAAGTTAGTTTCAAATCCGAGCTTATCTCCAAACACGAGCTTCTCAAGAAGAATCTCTTCTTCATCCTTACTTGGAATTTCCACTTCTCCTTTATCCATTGTTGAATTATGTAGAAAACTAATACTTTTTCACTATAGATCTCATCTCATTGAGAAAAAAAAATATTGTACCTCATCTTGAGTATAATTTTTCAGTCGTGCTACTGGGCCAATAACAAAGTGCTACCAATCCGAAGTATAGAAATAGTTTTTGACCAGGAAAGGCAAGGATGTATAGTTTGCTTCGGGAAAAGAAAACATACCGTTCGTATGAAATTTGAAATATCTTGTAATTGGTAGAAGTATAACAATATGAACATTCTACCGTTAGGTAGAATGTTGTTTACTATGCAAATGTCCATTTTATAATCCTATATAATTCTATCAACGTTTTATATTTTTTTTACTTCCCTTTTATCTTTGTTACAAAATTAACAAAATACTTTTTAAAATCTTTTAATTCAAGTTTAATTAAATTTGTACAAAATTCATTCATTAAATCTTGAGATAATCCCATATCCAATAAATATCTTGATAAATAATTAGTAAAATCATCACTTTTTCTAATTTGATATGTCTTTAATAATACAGCAATTTCTTGAGCAATTAATCTAAATTGTGCATCATTTAAATCAAATTCTGATCTTTGAAATGGTAATTCAAATGAAAGATGTACAACTTTATTCATTAAAAATTCGTCAATTCCTTCAACTGAAGATAATGCTGTACTATATTTATCTTCCGAATCAATAATTTTACCTCCATATCCAAAAATGCTAACAATATTTACCAATTGTGAGATAGCTAATTTACAAACTGATGTATCACTTAAATCATATGAATATTCAAATATTTTACCTATAATCTCGGGGAATTCCAGTTTGTTAGTTTCCGTAATTAATAAACTTGAACAATGATTTAAAATAATAGCACTTAAGAAATTTAATACTGCTTTTTTCAAGGAATTCTCTTCTCGAATTATATCAGATACAATATCTTGTTTATCATCTTTTTTCAATACTTCAAATATAGTTTTAAATAATGAACTCAAAAAATTATTTAATAATTGATAAATATTCTCGTCATGTTGATAATTATGAACAATTTGTCCTAAGAAACTTAAGAAATCACTTAATTCATGTAATTCTAAATTTGGAGCTGACCAAATTAAGGTAATTAATTGACTTAAATGTAAACTAATTGAACTTTTTAAAATTGGAATAAATCTCGCAAATGAAAATCTTGAAGCATCTCTAATCATTTCTGATTTTGAAAAATTTTCCAATGTGATTAATACAACTCTTGCGGCATTATTAACTTTATCAATTATTTCATTTGAATACTTCATATTATATTCATAATCATATCCTCGAACAATTGTTCCAATAGCAATTAATGAATGATGAGCTTGTAAAGTAACCAATGAATCATTTGCGGTGTTGGTCAGCAGTTGAATTCTAATACAATTCTCTAAATCACTAAATAAAGGTTGAAATATTAAATCAATCAATTTAACTTTTAATGATTCATCTTGCATTAAAGAAATTAATAATCCCATAGTCTCAAATAAATATTGTTGATTATTAAAATTCCCATTTTCAACTATATCATTATCTTCATCTCGTGATGGTAATTCTGCTTTAATCACTAATAATGGTTGGATTTTAACAATAATTGTTTCAAGCAATTCTTCATTTAATCTTGGTTTAGTTAATTTCATAAACCTAAATAATAAATACCAACTTCTAAGTCTAACTTTTTCAATTTCATTAAATAATCCAAGGGGACTTGTGAAAATCTCTAATATTCTCACAATTAAATCTGTGCGATTAACATGTTGATTTAAAAATGTATAATGTTTAACAATAATATCAAAAAATTCTAATTGAATTCTTGGATGATTTATTTCAATTAATAAATCAGAATTAATTAATTTAATTAAAAATTCTTGGAAAATCATATATGGTTTACTTTCATTAATATTAGGTTTAGGAACATTAATCAAATTATTCTTTAAAGATTCAGAAAAATTTCTTAATTCATATAATCCTAATTCCAATTTTCTCCAATCTGACTTATCTTTATTATTAAAAATAGATTCATTAATTACAATAGGAATAGCATTTAAATATAATTCCGGATTTAATACAGCAATGGTATCTTGAAAAGTTTTCAATCTTTGTCTAATTTCCATAAATTGTTCAACTTCTTCATTATCTGATTCATCTATAGCTTCTTGATCATCATCAAATTTCATTTTCAATATAACTTTATTTAATAAAGTTGACAATAATTCCATTGAATTTAAACTTGGTCTTTTCTTACATAATAATAAATATTGTTGAATAAATGGAAATACTTGTTGACTAACATCATCATATTCATGACTTAATAATGTAAATATCATAGGCCATAATTTAAATAATTCATTGGAAACAGAATTAATTAAATCAGGTTGATTTTCCAAGACAATTAACAATTCATGACCAATTTGATTAATTAATTTAGCAATTCCTTCCATGAATTCAATATCATTTGTATCTAAATCAATAGAATTGATTACACTAGTTAAATTTAATAATCCAATTAATTCAAGTTTATTTGCAGGATTCATTTTCTTGGATATAATTTCAATTAATGTTTCACAAGTTGTATTTCTTGCATCACTTCTTCGAGTTAAATATCCAAGAATTAAATTAACAAATTCTGGAGTTATAAATAATCCAATTTCCATCCAACTGATATAATTCCCCACTATTTTAAGAGTATTTTCCAAAATTTCATCAGAATAATTATACTGATTAAATAAGATTTTTGACCAACTGGCAACTAAACTCTCCATATCGTGCAATCTGATATTATCTTTTAATAAGTTGTTTCTATCTTGACCTTCTCTAGTTCTAGAAATGAATTTATCTCCAATTTCCAGATGAATCGCCAAGATGATTCTTGTATAATAATCAACAGCTAATTGCAGCTGATTATTAGTACCTATAATACTAAGTAAATCCTTTAGAAAATTAGGATATATTTCAATATATACAAAACAAAATACTTTGGCGAAAATTTGCGCAAACTTATTTCTTGAATGAGGAGCATCTTTAATATCTTTAGTAATATATTCTTGTAAAACTTTAAATATGGAATTGTTCAATGTAAATAGTTGTTCTTTTGACAATTTATCAATGTTTTCATCAATAACTTGAAAGACAAAGAATTTTAATCCTTGATTCACAGATGCTGTTGAGGATTTAATCAATATGTCTAAACAAGACTTGTATCCTTGTTCAGTTGATTTTATTTCATTGATAAATTGAAATGCTTGATTTTTGAGATTGACATCAGCAGTACCACTGAGAGCAATCTCTACTGCTTGATGAATCTGTTGTTCCATGTAAAACTGGAGTGTAACTAGTTGAATAGATCTGTGTGAGAATGTGAGGGAGTCTGTGTGAGTTGAAGAGTTGGTGATGTGTTATGCTGGGTTGTGCTGTGTTGTGTGCAAAGAGTTGAAGTCTTCTTGTGTTGTGTTGTCTCTAAAGAGTTGAAGTCTTCTTGTGTTAGTAATTAACTTACAGTGTATCTCCTTTTTGTATAGGAATGGTAATATGTTGTTCGTATTCTTCTCCGTTTAGATGTTGTATCGATGCCACAAACCCAACTTCATATGAAAGTTTACTTGGATTATGAAAGTTTTTACGCCTTTGGTTGTAAAACTTTTTTGGTTGTCAAAAATTTGGCAACAGCAAAAAAAGAGTCAGATGAAGATCAACAAAAAAAGACAAAAAAAAACGAAAATTTTTTTGATTTTGCACACGACTTTTTTTTTATTAAGGTCTTTTTAATAATTTTACTATACACAGTGAACTGAGCTAATCTAATACAGCATATTTCTTTAAGTTCTCTGGAATAACATTATACAAGTCTTTGGATTGTAACCAAGATTTTGAAAAGATTCTATCAACATATTTATGTGCAGAATCAGCTAAAATTGTTACAACATTACTTCCTTCAGGTAATGTTTTAGCAACTTCACAAGCAGCAACAACATTTAATGCACCTGTACCTCCAAGATATAACCCTTCTTCATGTAATAATCTATAAACCATGATAATAGAATCTTCATCTGGAATCTTAACTGCATCATCAATTAATTCTAAATCTGGTTGCAAATTGTCAGTAACTCTACCTTGACCAATACCTTCAGTAAATGAAGACCCACCTCTAATCATTTCTTGTCCATTTGACTTAATATATGAATACAAAACAGATCCTGGAGGGTCCGCTAAAACTGATTTAACTTGTCCATTGGAAATTGTTTTTAAATATCTTGTAACCCCAGCGAATGTTCCACCAGTACCTGTAGAACACGTAAATGCATCAATTTTCCCATTTAATTGTACCCAAATCTCTGGTCCTGTAGTTTCAATATGGGATTGTCTATTAGCAATATTATCAAATTGGTTAGTCCAAACTGCATTTTCTAATCTTTCTGCATGTCTTTTAGCTTGATGATTATAATTTTCAGGATCAGTATAAGCAACAGCAGGAACTGGATAAACTTCGGCACCTAATAATCTCAACGTTTCAATTTTAGTCTTTGATTGAGTGTTGGGCATATAGATAACACATTTATAACCTTTGGCTCTACATACATGAGCTAATCCAATACCAGTGTTACCAGCAGTACCTTCGACAATAGTACCACCAGACTTAATTAACCCTTTTTTTTCAGCATCTTCGATAACATACAATGCAGCACGATCTTTAATTGATCCACCAGGGTTCATGAATTCTGCCTTGGCATATATATTTCTTCCAACGGATTTAGAAATATTAGGTAATTTCAATAATGGAGTATTTCCAATTGCACCAGGGAATCCGGTTTCACTAACTAATGGAATAAAGGGAAGTGAAACTGGAGGTTGTTGTTTGTTCAAGGAAATAGAAATGAACCTCTTGGCTGTTCTACTCAACATTATTTGGTAAGACTGATATTGAATTGGTTTTAGAATCCGTTGAGATTTTATTAACATTTTTCCAATAAAGATTTGTATATTTCACGTGACCTTGATTTTTTTTTAAGTGGGGAGAATTGATACCAAGGCATGATTCACATTTCTGGTAGTATGCGAGTGGAATAAGGCTATAACTGGTAAGCACTAATGAATTGGGTATAGCCTATTGTAGGAAACTCGTGAATTTAGTTTTCCCGAGAAACACCCACCTCCGTATCAAGGTTATGAATCTGAAAAATACACCTGAGGTTGTGATCTAACCCAACCCCGGAGCTATATTAGATATTAGGGATATGTATTACCTTATTAACCACTAAAATTCAATTACAAACCGGTGTATGCTTCTGGGATGGTAAATTCTGAAAAAGCATACACATTCCTCATTGTCGGCACTCATTGCATCTTCTCCGAAATACTTGCCTGAAAAGTTCTCGGACTTCTCCTCTAACACCCCGTATTATTTAATATGCATGTTCCTGTTCAAGGTCACAGATGCATCCCTTTGCAACCCTTGTGATTGTTTTTTATGTTTAGCGGTTATTTTATATCCCTCCAAACCCTATAAAAGTCAAGCAACAGAAAAAAGAAAGCAAAAAAACACTATGCTTTAACATGAAAGCTTTAATCTGACATGACCTTACATCCGTGGAAATGCACAAATATAATAGATCTTTTATATAAATGGTGGGGAGACTTCAAGTATAATCCCTGCATAACATAAAGTGATAAATGACATAACTTATTGTTTTTCTTTTGCATCTGAGAAGGAGATGTTTTTAATATTCCGAAGTAGAAAAAATAGCAAGCTTTCATTTATACTGTTGAAAATAAAAGTAAAAAAGATACTTTCATGTAGTATCAACTACTCATTTGTGTCATTATCATACTTCAAATTGGTGGAAAACATTGCCGCCGATAAGAGATTAGTTGTGGCGCGATAAGTATAAAACCTTATTTTCGCGTGGTAGCGTTCATAAAATACCAAGAATATAATAAAGTTATCGCCAATAATGATCACTACTTTTAAACTTCAATACAACTCCTTTCAAACTTTTATTTTAAAAGTTTTCGAGAAAAAAAGGATAATAAAAAAAGAAACCTGTCACATACAACAGTTCAGGACGTTGAACAACCCAGTTCAATTTCACTCCCATGTTCTCAATTTAAAGAGAGTCATGGATTTTGCAAACCAACTTTTCCGATTTATTGTATGTATAAATCTCTCACTTGAGCTCAAAGGAGTGCAGTTGATCTATTAAGGCGATTGATGGGTATAAAACAACAACTCCGGTTTTGCGCAATCTTATGCTGTCACGATTTATGTTAACTGCAAGATGATATCATGAATTGAGACATGAAGTTCATGCCATTTTTAGAACCTACATGTTCCAACATACGCAACTTTTTTAACATTTGTTGTCCTCAAATACAAAACTTGGTTAGTTGATTAATTAGAAAAAACTACAAGTCTTGGAATAGTCCTCTATAGAAACCATACCATTTTCTCAGCTTATAAAAACAACGTTACATGGGATTGGACAAATTACACAAACTGATGTATCCTGGGGTGGAAGAGGTTGCCAATCTGCAGCCTAATGGGTTCCATTGTATCCCTCCTAGTAACCCATATCCTAGTATCCCCCACATCATTGATTTCTTGGAAGGTTTTGATGACGTGATATACCAGAAAATGAAATGTTCTATTGTATATCGAATTATCACCACCTTGGAAAAAAAAACCATCTAAAAAATAATCTTCTCAAATAATATTAAATTATCCTGATTACAACAGGTTTTTTTTTCTTTTCGGTTTCCCCATTACTAAAAAATAAAATTGGGGTTCATATAATAAACATTTTTCCATTCGCATATTTTTTTTATACTTTGTAAATAATATAATCATGCGAAGTTTGCATTTTCGTTCATGCGTTAAAGTACAGTTCATTACATCATCAACCAAAGGCCGAATGGTTTTTTCACTAGCTTGAAACTATCACACTCTACTAAATACTCAAGAAAGAGAAAGAGGTGACAAGAAAGTTGAAAATAAACTTCCTATAAAATGTCCAGGTTGCATGGTTTCCATTCAAGCATCAGAACTGGAATCGTAGGAGTTCATAACTTAACATCTTGGCAAATTTCTTCATCATCCAGAATAATTACAATACTTGTCACGTATATTAAAAAAAGTCATAACCGTTGAATTTCCATAATTCCAAAAGTATCACTAGGCAATGTGTTTCATTTGGCATTTTGAAGATGAGTGAACAAGTATTAAGCCCAAAAAAAAAAAGATAAGAGTGAAAAGGTTAATTATGCTGTGATTGACCTTTCCCTGCACGATTTGAGTGCAAAAACAATATTTTAAATCTTGAGCTGTATGAAGAAGAAATAAAAAAACAATCGAACTTAAAATAAAAAAAATTTCTTTTTCGATTTTTTTTTTATATTATGCTAAATTATTATTTACTGAAAAAATAACATTAATTTTTAGCACTCCTTTTTTTTTTTTTTTTTTGGTTTAATTCACTTTTCTTGGTTAATGGTTTTAGTTTGAGGAACAAATCTAATTTGATATTTAAATATCAAGGGAAATCCCCCTGAACGCAAGGATAAATTGATATGCTATTCATTAAGTCCTACTTTTTTTTTATATTTTGATATTTCTAATTGACTTTATCTAAATATATAAGTTATCAATAGAAGTACTACTAAATTAAGCACTCCTACAAATTATACTTTGCTGCTAAAAAACAAAACAAAAAAAATAAACACAATATTAGCCGCTAAACATTTGACGATGATTTACGGACATCAAGCATATACAGTTCCTGGAAGTATTGCCAACTTGGAAAAAATGGCAAGTAATTCATTACCTTCATTCAATGAATTACTTACTTCTATCCCATTACCTAGTGAATTTAAATCACGTCAATCTTCCGTGACATCGTCTTCTTATGATAATGTTGTCTCTCCACAACATCAAAACAATTATATATCAACCATTTCCTATGGTGATAATACTGCACCTAGGTTGAGGATGGTTCAAGTTCTGCCCAGTACCATTTCTCATGTTCTGAATCAGCCTCCACAACAATTTATTCAACCATATTCGGCTTATTCATATAGACCCGTTGCCTCAGCCGCATTTAATTCTCCTTGGGTTTCATCAGTAGCTGTTGTACCTGGTGCTCCCCAGATTATGGATTCAAGTTTGGTTAGTCCCACACTGTTTAATGCTGATTTTCAAAATAAAATAAGATCTCACTCTACAAGTGAATTAATGTTAACTAGTAATGGAGTTGTTCTTAAGGACCCCAAAAGGAAACATGTATGTAAAGTTTGTTCAAGATCGTTTACTACTTCAGGCCATTTAGCAAGACATAATCGAATCCATACAGGTGAACGTAAACATGTTTGCCCTTGGCCTACATGTGAAACTAGATTTGCTAGACAAGATAATTGTATGCAACATTATAAGACCCATACCAATGGAAAAAATAAGAGGTTGAAAGGTGGTAAGCTTGCTACAAAAGATTTTGTTTAGATTTTGAAGTTCACTATAATACTACAAAATTATATATGGTTCAATTCTGGGTTTGGTTTTTAGATTGGTTTCTATGTTTGCTTTGGATTATTACGTTTTACGTATATGGGTTAGACAATAATGTATTAAATATAATAGATAAAATTGAATTAGTAAATTAATTGTAGAGTAGTACAGAAGCAAAAAAAGAAAAATAGGTTGCAAATGTCACAAAATTGATTATTAGCCTTGGGAGAAAGAAAGCAAGATACTACGGGTCTTGGTATGGCTAAACTATGTTCTCGCCTTAAATTGTACAATGGTATTTTTTTTTACAGTTATGCAAAACTGTCTAGAGGGTTTCAAGCTCCGAGAATAATTGTATGCTAAACGTAATAGTTTAAAGTTAAATATGATTTAACTCTTTCCAGCTCCAAGAGGGTTATTTTACGAAATTAGGCGAATATATTCCCAAGACCAAAAAAAAAACCCCCCTTCTTGAAAAGGTAAATTTAATTCTGTGTAAGATTTATCAGTGGAATATAGAATCCGTCTTTTTAGTGTTCCATTTTTTATTTAAGTTTTCTTTAGTGTTTTTTTGTGAGAGAAAAACCTAGCATCAGGTTTCATAATCCCACCCCCAAAAATAATTATGCTTGGCTTAATCGCCTGATTTATTCTCTCCACCCTTTTTTGACGATCTTTTGAAAAGTTTAAAATATATATTGGCATTTGCCGCTGCCCGTTGTAATTATATGTTATGATTTGCTTTTTTTGTGTATAGGTTACATTGAATCGGGGCTGGATTCTTGAATAAATCAGAAATACCTCGAGACAAGTTCTTTGTAACTCACAAAATTAGGTTTAATAGCATCATATTGCAATGAAGCCATCCCTTGTTCCTTTGGTGTCACATAAATATCCTGACCGAGGATCTCATACCCCACTTTGTAGTAAAAAGAAAAAAAACAAGAAGAATAAGGAATAATCTGAGCAAGTTTTTCTTGACAAAACCTTAAAACTACATGCCACGGGCAAATGAAAACATTTTCGAAATCTTAAAAATATCTACCGATTTGAATGACCCACAACCTTTATTAGGCTTGTCAAAATAAAGTTTTTCTTTTTTAATGTTGTATGGTTTTAATATTATTGAGACTTGGTTTGAAAGAAACAAATTTGTTGTGTAACCTCGCAAATTCTTTAAATTCTAACAAATAGTCTAATTAAACACCCTTTTCCCTCGGATACTCTATATTACACAACAAAATAGATTGTATATCCTATGGCTAGAAGTAAAATACTACTTGGAAAGGGGATAAGGATTACCGCATCATATCTTGGGTTTAGTTTTTTGTTTTTTTCTTCTTTTTTGTTAGCGAAAATGTCTTGGTAAAAATTATACTCCCACTTTGCTTGGGTGTTTCTTCTCCTGGTAAGAAGGTTTTGAGTTTTTGGGGTTTTAGAATTGGGAAATTCTTTGAAAGAACGGTAAATATCTCTTGATATTCTCCTCTTTCAAATTTTGGCAGATCATTCAAAAGAATAAGATTTTTTTTAAACTTTTAAGTTTTAACATTGAGACACATTTCGTAAGATTGGGTTATAATTTAGGGTTGTCATTTGGTGACACAATTAAGTTGCAACTTAATTGTATGTTACATTTTAACTTTAATTAATAAAGAGCTAACATAATGTTAAGTATTTGAGGGTTCATATCTAAAGCTTGTTAGAAGAAAGTTTAATCCTGCAAAATCTTTCTCTGTTAAGTGAGTAAAGAATAGTTATTTACCCAGATAATTGATATCTCGCTAATAGTTGCCTCACCATCAATTTATATTTTCTCCAAGAACAATCTCTTGTGTGGAAATCTACCACATATTATCATATTATTTTTATAATCTGGTTAGTTTCAAGTGGATAATTGATAAGGGGTTGTGTAACTATCCGCTTTCGACTTAAATATGACTTAAATAGGATGTGTTTTTTTTAAGACAATGTCAAACATTAGATAACTAAAAATTTAGTATGGTTAATTTAAATATAGTTTCCCCAATATTATAACTCGAAAAAACAAACAGAATTTACGGAAAAGAAATGAAACTTGATTTTTCAAGTATATGAAACTACGCTGTCAAATGTAGTGAGTGAGTGTACTTGTCAAGATGACAGTATTAAGATCTCGGAAATTTAACACATCATACATGAAATTGCTGCATATTATGATGCAAAGCCACTTTCTTTTTCATTGTTATTTTTCTCTTTCTTTTGCATTCTTCTCGGTGTCGAAAATAATATCGTGGATCAGTTCAGGGTTTTTCTGATATTGTTTTGAACAAGGGATGAAATTTTCTATTTTCTAGATTCATCCCCTTCAATAACCAACGTCAATGCAAGGCGCGATGAGACTAACACATTCGGATAAATCAAATCTAGGAAAAAGCTCCCAAGGATCACCACTGTAATTTTTTCAAATCTCTGATCACAGGGAACACAAAATATTCATGACTTAGTCAATATAAGTTCATTGATCATCCACCGACTAAACGCAGGTACGAAATAATGTGAATCGAAAAGAGTGACACGATGAGGTAATGCCGTTCTAATGGAAAAACGACAGATAATTTTTTGATTACTATGAGGGATATTAAAGGGATTAAAAAAATATCTATATGACATCACTAAAATGGTCTGGTGCGAGGAAGAATGTTTATCCTCTCCGCCATCGCCCTATTAGGGGTTTTGTTGTTGTTGTTCTTGTTGTTGACAATATTTCAAATTACGAGGTTTTAATTATACATGAAGACTAAAATGAATCTTCTGGAATATTTCCGTGATCCGAATTTTTTTTCTTTTTTTCTTTTTTTTTTGCTGAGGGGATGTTATTTCATAGTTCTGCAATCCTTCACCTTATCAAATACAACACAAACATGGCGAAGCCTTACCCTTAAACCCCCAATACCTATCTATATACAACCTCTTGGTTAACTAGATAATCATTTACACACGTATGATGTGATGTTGAACATCTCTCGCCCCAAATATTCGGATGACTGGATCATTTGATTTTTCATATTTTTCATATTTTTTTTCATGAATAAATGTATCACATATACAGGTTTAGCCCTGTAGTATCAGGTAAGGGAGGTGTATTATGCGTGCACTATTATTATTATTATTGCCGTTTCTTTTGCTTAGAAAATATTAGATTAGAAAATATTAGATTAGAAAATATCTCAATATGAAAGTAAGTTAGTAGTGTATTAGACCATACATAAAAAATTAACAAACACAATGGAAATACAATTCCACACGTACAAAAAAATATACAGTAGTTGTGCAGGCTTCGGGGAAAGGTGTAACGAATGATTAATATTTTATACATGTACTATGTAATATTTCCTGACTTTTCATGCATGATGGATGCATTAAGATTTAAATGTTCTAGAAGCTTTAGAGACAATAAGCCACATTATCGAATGATATTAAGTATGTCGAGAATGTAATTTCTATTGTTACTTTTGAATATACACAAGAGCTATACATCTGTCCTGAAAGTAAAGGGCACGAGAATTCAGTCTCAATATAAAATGTCTAAATCAACAAATATTTAACCAAACCAACACTTATATAATCAGAACAGTCATTTAATACTTGCTCGTATTAGACAATTTACTTGATCTTTTATTTATGCTTCAAAACTTATTTATTCTTCCATACTTTAACTATCCTAGAGATTCTGCCATATTTTCTACTTTTTCCAAACTATTTTCAAACTAACAATTAGCATTCATTTCTTTTGATTCGTGTTTCATCAACAAATCAAGAAATAACCTTTTTGTACCTTTTAAATAACATATCTCAAACTCTTCTTTGTTCAACTCACCTTGTCACGTAGATCTTAAATCACCACATATATGGAAAAAACTCAACCACTCGGTTTACTAAACAGTTACTTCTTGCAATATACACATCCATCTTGGTCTGAGTTATCTACAACAGTGGATATTAGACACATCACTCTCATCAAACTTGTTATTACTTGTAGCACAGTCAATTCTGGACATCTAAACCCTGTCTGATATTGCTGGTAGATTGTACGAAATGTCTATCAAGACATTTCTATACGGCAACATCATAAACATTTTCATAAAAATGAGTTCCGTTTATTTCATGATCCAAAATATAACTTATTCCATTTACAATACATTTCCTCATATTTAATCTAAAGCCTTCATAATCACCACCATCCATAAATTGTTCTTCATCCTCGGCTTCAGCATTACCTCTATTTAAATTAAGAACAATTAAGATTAATCCGTTTATATAATGAGACATGGCTATGGGAATATATACATATATTGACTCATCGAATTCACATCTTGTAATACTAGGATTATGATCTTGTTCTTCTCCGTCATATTCTCCTTGAGCAATTAATTCTTGTTCATAACATTTAAAATCGTAATTTGTTGAATTACTATGGAAATCCCATAATTTATTCTTCAAGGGGAAATGTAAATGTGAAAGCTGTGTAAGCAATTCATCTTGAATCATTCTTTGATTTAGTTGATATGCTATTGTTGTGAATAAATGTGATGCATTCATGTCTCGAAATGATTCAAGTTTTTTATTATAATATTTATGATGCATTAAGAAATGATCCAATTTATTCAAGAATAAATGACAATGAGTACATTTACAACCATTCCATAAAACAAGATTCATATATTGTTCATATCCAGCAAATGATTCAAATAAATTAGGTAATATGAGAATTATATTATGATTATTGATAATTTTAGGTAATATTTTCATAAATAACTCTTGTCTTCTAAAATAGTTTCCTTCCATTCCATCAGGGAAATCTCCTAATGGCAAAGGTTTATGTTTTATAGACAAATAAACAATATGTGGTGAGGAAGTTAAAACATTAGTTATAAAATTAAAAGTATTTAAATCAAATATTTCATTTTTATCATGTGTAGGGAATATATCACCTTGAATTATTGAAATTTTAGTTAATTTTGGACATATTGGGATTAAATTGTAAAAATCAATTATATAATCTGTATCATCCGTATCTTTATAAGGGATAATTAATTCTAATTCTTTTATAGTTTTCCAAGGAATTACTTCCATTAATTGAACATTTAATTCCCATTCTTCAAGATTAAATACAATTTTGAATCTTTGAAGTTTAGGGAAATGTAATTTATGACGAAGTAAGTTATGATTTATCCATTTCCAATATTTTTCAGGATTATTTGGTAAAATTAACGATTTTAAATGTTCACCGAATTGAGGTAATAAAGTTAAATTTGTATTTTCTCCAATAAGAAGTTCGTTAACACAAGAGTTATATTCAATATCTTCTTCTTTGTCAACAATAAGTGAAGTTAATTTAGTTAAACTTGAGAAATCCAATTGTTTTCGTATTTGATATTCACCAACATAAAACTTCTCAACCAGACCATTCTCATAACTCAACAATTTAATCAATTGTTGTAAACATTCAACAATATCACTATTTCCACCTAATCCAAAGACATGAACTTGTTTAATATATGAAATCAATTCAGTATTCACAGACAATGATTGAATCAATACCTTTAATCTAGCAATAATCATACGTAAATGAACTTGAGATTTAATCAATTTTCCCGTAACATGAGCAAATCCATAGATTACAGTTTGTGTTGAATCTTGAGAATCATTCTCTCTTCCCTTTGGATTTGGTCTTAAAGGAGGATCTTGTTGGATTGATATATGAGAATATAATTGTTTCATACAAGGATGATATAATTCATAATTGGTAAGTGCAAGGTTTATAAGATATTGTTGAGGTAAATATTTGATTATTAAGTTCCTTATTGATAAGGGTAACTCAAGAAACAGTTGTGGCATTTGGTGTTAGATCTTTAAGTTCTTATAGTTTTTAGGGTTCTTGGGGTTCTTGGGGGTTGTGTTGATATTTTTCAGAAAAATATTTCACTCTTTTTTTTTTCCCCAACATTTTTTGTCTAATAATGGCGTTGTTTTTTCTGAGTGCAAACAACACCAAGCAAATAAATTACTTTTTGCAACTTTCGAGAACAAATCTGATTTGTTGCAAATAGATTTGTCTTAGAACAAACTACTCAACTATTCTCTAAATAGTAATCATTTTTCTTGTTTATTAGTATTATTTTCCAGTCTACATTTGCTAGGGTTTACATTCACTTCTGTCTGTTATTTTTCAACCTATAAAAAAGTATCCCATGAAAAGAAACCTGCTTAATTAGATCCCCTTACATAAAATAGAGATTAAGTAGAGAATAAGTAGAGATTAAGTAGAGAATAAGTTGAGAATAAGTAGAGATTAAGTAGAGACCGAATAGACACCAAATAGAGATTAAGTGGTGACCACATAGAGACCAATGGAGACCGAATAGAGACCAATAGAGACCAAATACAACCCAAACCAATTACAAACCAATTACAAACCAATTACAAACCAATTACAAACCAATTACAAACCAATTACAAATCAATTACAAACCAATTACAAACCAATTACAACCAAAATACAACCCAAATCTCACAGCTCTAATTTCATTTGCAAATTTACGAAAAAACTCGTACTTAGAAACATCAGTCTAGATTTAAGGGTTGTGGTCTTGATAATTTATGCAATGTAACTATATTTCCATTTTGACGTAATAACCCTGGCCAATCACAAATCCTATATTCTATTTGACCATCGATCATAATTGTAATTGAATTATTCTTACTCAATTGCAACCATGTTGCAAGAGCACTGTTCTTCACCCACCCCACGTATTCAAGTTTACAGCCCTGAATTTGTTTGGGTTATACAAAAATAATTATAATTAATAAGGCGTTGGAGAATATCCCTGAAATTTACAACTTGAAAATCACCTGTAAATGACAGAATAAATTTTAGTTCATCTATCACATACAGCCTTCCCCCGTTTGTATGTGTTACATTAAATTAAATTTTTACACTGTTCAATTTAAAGTTTTGTGAACATGGCGAAAAACTTGTAATAAGTTTACGAGATTCTCGTAAGGCAAATAACAATTGTGATTATGTAGACTAGGGTTTTCCAAAAATGACACCTGGTTTTGAATATTGTGGTTAGATAGATATATTTAGTACACACCTCTGTAATCGGCTCGGGCAATAAACCTTATACTTAACTCTATAGGGCAATGTAGCCTTGTGTATTTGTGTGTAGTTATGTGTAGTTATGTGTATTTAAGTGTATTTAAGTGTATTTAAGTGTATTTAAGTGTATTTAAGTGTATTTAAGTGTATTTAAGTGTATTTCTGTTTTTGGAATTTAATTATACCACCCTTAAGGCTGGATACAAATTTGAAGAAGCTTAAAGAGACAATTTACTAATCTCAAGTTAGAACTTTCTATTCTAGCTAACTATCAATGTTTGTTTTTGACAATAAAACTATAGCAATGTTTATCCTTTTGGAAGCCACATCAGTAGTTAATAACATATTTGTAATCAAAGTCATCAAGTAAATACGAGATTACCCCCAATTGGGCGAAATCATTAACCCCGAGCAAACCAAATTGTTTAAAATTTCAATCTCATTGTTTCAAGTTACATTCGTAGAACTCAAGGAATATCACTGTTAAGCTAATTCTTTTTTTTTAAAAAAAAAGCACTGAGAGTACCATTTAGTTATATCTTCTACTCCTACTCAATAATATTCATAGCCGAGTTTTAAATAACATCAGCCGAATTCAATCTACTTCAATTACTAATTAAAAGAGGAGATGGACCGAGTCTAACCGAGATTTTAGTATAAGCCACAATTCGATCTTCGGAGATAACCTCCGGGATTTATCCCACACAAAAAAAAAGAAAAAAAAATAGCAAAAATAATTATCGGCTTTATCATTGCTCATACGAATACCGTGTTATTTTAACACTTGATTAGGTGATATTTAGATAAAGTATTATGTTAATATAATATTAAATTACCTCGCAGGTAAGTCAGTTTGATTATAGGTGATAAGATTCTATTCGGAAAACTAAAGATTATTCCTATACCGAAAAGGATTCAAAACTGTTGCCGTACAAACGGAGTTATTCAAAAATATATTTCCACTAACCGGGGGAACAAAAAAAAAATAAAAGAAAAAATAAATAAAAAAACCTCCCTATAAAAACAAGAACAAATTTTCAAGTTTTTTTTTTTTGTCTCTTGAAATTTTTCTCAACTGATTCCTTTTATTACTCATGTCGGACACTAATATGAGCTCATCAGATACAGATACTCTGACTATCCCCGATGAAAATCAAACTAAAACCTATCAACCTTCAACAACAGAATCTTTCCATGGTGAAGGTCTTCAAGAAAATGAAGATGAATTACTGAGATATGAAAGTAATGTAAATCTTGCTAGAACACTTTCTCGAAAACTTACAGGTGCAGAAGAATTAATTTCAGAGGCTCAAAAACATAATGATGAACCATTACCACAAATGGGTAATGACAGACCTTTTCCACCAATGTTACCTGATAGGTCCCCCTATGCTGTAAGTTATGATGGACCTCTTGATCCTTTACATCCTCATAATTATCCTATTTGGAAGAAAATCTTGTATTGTTCAAGTGTTGGATTATCAGCTCTTTCAGTTTCAATGGGTTCTGCAATGTTTGCTGAAGCCTCACAAGATTTAATGGAAATTTATGGTATTGGAATATCTGTCGCAGCATTAACAACAGCACTTTTTGTATTTGGTTTTGCCTCAGGTCCTGTGATTTATGGTCCCCTTTCAGAATTATATGGTAGAAAATTAATTATGGTTATAAGTTGTTTAGGTTATGTATGCTTTTCATTTGCTGTGGCTACCGCTAAGGATTTACAAACAATTATGCTCTGTCGATTTTTCGCAGGGTTTATTGGCGCTGCTCCCTTGGTGGTTGCTCCTGCAGTTATGGCAGATTTATTTTCAGCCAAAATTAGAGGTACGGCAATTTCAATATTTGCTATGATATTATTTGGTGGTCCAATGTTGGCACCAATTATTGGAGGTTTTACAGTTAAAAATCCAAATTTAGGTTGGAGATGGACATCATATTTATGTGCTCTTATCGGATGTGGTGCTCTTGTTATGAATACTTTTGTTCTTGAAGAAACTCATCATCCAATAATTCTTGTAAGAAAAGCAGAATTATTACGTCGTCGTACTGGGAATTGGGGAATTTATGCCCCACATGAAGAAGTTAGTTTATCCCTTAAAGAAATTGTTGAAAAAAATATTGCCCGTCCATTAAAATTACTTTTCACAGAACCAATTATCCTACTTATTTCAATTTATAATGCCTTTATTTATGGTATGCTTTATATGTTCCTTACTGCTATTCCATTGATCTTTTCTGTCAACTACGGATTCGCTCCTGGTGTTGCCGAGCTTCCTTATCTTGCTATGCTTATTGGTGTATTCACTGGTGGGTTTATTATCATCTATTTTGAACGTCGTTATAATATAGCCATGGATAAGAATGGAGGAAGACCCCTTGCAGAAGAAAGGCTCCCACCCATGATGATTGGATCATTTACATTTGTCATTGGAATATTCTGGTTAGGCTGGACAGGATCATACCCTGGAAAGGTTCATTGGATTGTTCCTACTATTGGAGCAGGTTTCGTGGGTAATGGACTTATTTTGATTTTCTTACCATGTATGAATTATATTATTGATTGTTATTTATATTTTGCTGCTTCAGCATTAGCTGGGAACACCTTTTTAAGAAGTAGTTTTGGGGCCGCTTTCCCCTTGTTTTCAATGCAAATGTTTGTAAATATGAAAATTCAATGGGCATCCACATTAGTTGGGTGTATTGGAGTGGCTATGATTCCTGTGCCATTTTTATTTTATAAATATGGTAAGAAAATTAGAGAAAAGAGTAAATATGCCATGTAAATAGACCTTAATAGAATATCCCAATAATACATGATATGAAACTTTTCGGATCAACAAGGTTCGGGAGTGAATTCCCAATCGATTACTTCATTTCAATATCGAGACTTTGGAAAAACTAGGAGTGTTTTATTTTCTATTATGCAAAGGTACTCCTCATGATGACGTCGTGGTAGTTGCATTTCCACTCTGCCGTAGATTCCGCTGGTTTGAGTTCTAGCTTGATCAAGCCAACATTCATCTTTTCGTAGTGAAGTAGGTTTAATCAAAAGTACTATTGGTAGTGTACACTGAATTTCTAGTTATAACCACTACATAAATTAAATAAACTAAATAAACTAGAGATATATTGTAACATTGAAAATAACGTTTTATCTCGGGATAGAGTTTAATGTATGATTTATCCACCAGCCCAAAGAGATGCTTCCCTCGCATATAGTTACCAAATTTGGAGTCATCATGCATTTTACCCTATTTTTTACGAGTTCCAGTTTTTTCTTTTTAAGTCTCGATGGGGGGTATCACTTTGATGATGAATCTAGGTTATGGATTATTTCCGATGGAGATAAGTTTTAACGAAGACATACTGAAACAGACGAATGAAGTTATATAGTTTTTGTAACTTTTTGTACAATTGTTTAGATTTAGTTAATTTTCCCTGAATTCTTATAGAAATAGTTCCCTGTCATTTGGTAGCGTGAATAACATAATTTTCAATTGCAAGTTTAATAAATCCAGGAATTCTGAGTAAAGAATAAGAAACGGTGTTGAGAATTGGGTGATTTAAAAGAGTTTTGCTATCTCCTCATGGCTGATCTTCTTCCGAACTACCCAAGCTATGGTCAATTTAGATTTTGAAATGAGATGGTGGAGTGTGGATCTAGATTTGATATTTGCGCCTATTGTTCCAAACCTCGGAAGAATGTGATTCTTTTTTTTTTTGGCTGGTTTGGTAAAAATTCCGATTTAAGTTTTTGATGTTTTTGTAAATATTGGGGAACTTTGATATATGGGTTGTCTCTATTATCTATTGCACCTATCTTGGTTTAAGTATTCTATTGATGAAATAAAGAACCAAGTTGCAACTATCTATTAGTCGAATGGTTATTGTTAATTGAAGTAGAGTCTTGAGACCACATAGTACTGATCCATATTTAGAACTCATTAACCATGGCTACAATCAAGCCAAGAAATTTACAAAGGAATACCCGCGGCTGGGGTACAGTTGTTTACGGCTACCCCCAAATGTATAATGTACTATATTTGATATCTTTTTTTTTCCAATGACTCAGATTCTACGGTAGATTCGGGTGTGAATTCTAGGGGGATATTCTCAGGGCCCAAAAATATTCTTCCTTGTTTTTCCCACGACTTAGTTCTTATCAATACTTTCTCTTCATATATCTCTATTCCTTTCGTTCATGACCTGAGTTATTCAAGGATCATTGAAGATATGCACAAGCACGCTCCAAGCACATCTCAAGAACACCCCAACCGATACCCACTAAACACACAGCGAAAACCCAGAAAAACCTCACAGTATTACCCTAATCCCAATTTGAAAATCACCCTTTATCAAGAATTCAGAAATCCCAGTAAACCCGATCAAATGCATTTCTTGGTGACATGATACGAGGCAGGTAATTACATGAAAACGAGCACAATGTTCACTATACAACGGTTTTGAGGATATTTTTTCCGGAGATGATGGATTACATACAACTCCGGAAATTCCGTATACTTGTTATATATCCTATTCCATAGTGAATTTTTCGTATTTGAAAGTTTTGATAATATAGGTTCCATCACTATATGAAAATGGTATCACAGAATAAGTTTGAAACAGTTGTGGTTTATGTGAGGAGATCAGGAAGGAATAGTTTATTCGCAACCATCTCGGAAATATGCAGGGGTTGATTGTTTTTCTTTTTCCTTTCCCAATTGGGATTTTTCCATGACTTTACATCATTTCAAAAAAATAATACAATGCACCTCGGATGTATTACTTCTTAAAATTTAGCCGATTTTTAATAATGTAAGTCAAATTAATCCGAATCGAAATTTTAAACTATTTTTTGCAATCTGCAGATAATAAGTTAGTTACGAGTTTTACTACTACTTTTCGGTTACGGTTTTCACAATTTTACAAATGTTGATAATCCGATAGTGTTAACACCCTGTACCTTCGGGAAGTTAGGAAGAACGAACTCATCGATTATCAATGACCCACTCTTGACCAGCCAAATCTCAACGATATAAATAGACATGGATTGATCCTTCATCTACTAACAATTCTATCTTTTCCTCATCATTCACACACACACACAAAACATACAATGCAATTTATTTTATTCACATTATTTACTACTTCACTTGCTGCTGTTGTACCACCAGTAGGTTATATTAAAGTACCCCTGCTTCCTAATTCCAAATTAGGTCAAGGAAAAGATGCTGTCACTATGAACATCACACCTCAGGAACAACTTTTCTTTGCTAATGTTGAATTGGGATCTAATCATGAATCAGTTACTGTTGCTGTCGATACTGGGTCTGAATATCTTTGGGTTATGGATTCCAATGTCAATTGTGATGGCGTTGCTTGTACAAATCACGGTACATTCAACCCAGGTAATTCTAATTCATTTGTTAAGGATGAAGACCGCGGTGAGTTCCAAGTTGCTTATCTTTCAGGAAAGAAAACTCAAGGATTTTGGGGTAAGGATGATGTTGGTGTTGGTAATTCCATAGTACATGGATTTGAATTTGGGGTTGCTCAACTGACTTCTTCTAAAGTTGGAATCTTAGGTTTAAACTTCCCTCGTAAAAATGAAGGATATAGTTTTACTCAACAATTACGTGATCAAGGTGTTATTGCCCGTAATGCCTATTCCGTATTCTTAAACACCAAGAAACAAGCAGGGAATATTTTATTTGGTGCTGTTGATCATGGGAAATATGAAGATGAATTAGTAACTGTTCCTGTGATTTATGAAGATGAATTCCCAAGAATTAAAGTTAATGCTAGAATTGATGTTAATCATCAAGGTAATTCTGTCGATAGTGGGAATGAAGTGGGATATATCATGGATACTGGTAGTACTAGATCACGTCTTCCTAGTTCATACCTTGACACCCTTAAACAAGTACTTAATGGATGGTATGATGAAACATGGCATGGTATTTCCTTTGATAATTGTGCTCAACTTGATTCCCTTGTTTTTTATGTCAACTTTTATGGTAAGACAATTGTTATCCCTGCTAAAGCATTAGATTATGGTAAGCAAGGAGATAGATGTTTATTACAAGTAAACTTCAATACTCCGGAAAAGGATATATTTATTATGGGTATGGATATTTTACGTAGTGTTTACTTCCTTGTTGATTTAGATGATCATGAAATCCAAGTTGCACAAGCAAAATATGATGGTGGGGAAAATATTGAAGTTTTCCAACCTGCTGGATTAGAAAGATTAGCTAGTCATAATAAAAATTTAAAAGCTGTTGAACAACTGAATTCGGGAACTGCTTTGGTCAGTCCTGTTAATTTGATGATTATGAGTTTGATTTTATTTGGTTTGATTTAGATATGATGGGATATTAGAAATAGACTATAGAATAGACTAGAAAATAGATATAGACTAGATAGTTGTTTAATCGATGTTTATTTGTTATTACTTGTTTATAAGCAGTATAAGTTGCAAAATCTCTTCAGTCGTGTGAAACACAATAAAATACGAGGTTACATAAACCTCGAAAAAAAAATACCCAGTTTTTCCATAGACACATCTACAGCTCCATGATTCGACAATTCTCCACTACTTCACTAAAACTGGCAAAACCCATAACTACCGCTTCCCAGCTATACTTAGGCCGCCCTTCAAACAACTTATCTTCAGGATTAGTTGGGTTGGCCAACGTGGGGAAATCCACTTTTTTCCAAGCATTTACAAAACTGAAATTAAGTAATCCAGCAAATTATCCTTATGCCACTATCGAACCATGTAAACTGATAATTTCAGCCCAATCACATATCCTCGATCATTACCAAACCATTTTCTCCAGTGAGAAACAAATTCAATCTAAATTGACAATTTGGGATATTGCCGGATTAACTAGAGGTGCATCAAGTGGTGCTGGTTTGGGAAATCAGTTTCTTAATGATATTCGTCAAGTAGATGGTGTTTTCCAAGTGGTCAGGGGTTTTATTAATGATGATATTACTCATGTTGAAAAAACTGTGGATCCAGTTCGTGATTGTGTTGTTGTTGGGGATGAATTGATTTTAAAAGATTTAGAATTTATAGAAAGAGAGAGAACAGTGTTGGAACGAGAAAAGAAACAAAAGAAGCGAGAGGATACTGTGTGGAGTAATGATGTTCTTGATAAATTGGAAACTATGTTATATGATGGGGTTAAAGTTATTAATGGGGAATATGATGAAGAAGAAGTTAAATATATAAATAGTTTGAATTTACTCACAGCAAAACCTACAGTATACCTTTTAAACACCAGTGCCGAAGATTATGCCAAAGGTACTAATCAATTCATTAAACCTGTTTCTGAATGGATAACTGAAAACTCCCCCAACGATAAATTAATTGTATGTAGTGGAGAATATGAAACGAAACTTAACGAACTACAAGGAGATGAATTGACAAACTACATGTCAACCATGGGTAAACCTTCAGCAATAAATGATATAGTAGGTGCTATGAAAGATGTTCTTCATTTAATTTCATTCTATACTTGTGGTCCAAAAGAAGCACGACAATGGAGCTTACGAGAAGGTAAGCCAGTTACTGAAGCTGCTGGGATAATTCACACTGATTTGCAACAAACATTTATTAATAGTATTGTATATAAATGGGAGGATTTAAAACAATTGGATAAGTTTGATGAGAATAAATTGAAAAGCCAAGGGAAACAATATAGACATGGTAAGAAATATGTCGTTGAAGATGGAGATGTTATTGTAATTAAAGCAGGAAGTGGTAAACTGAGATAGTTACTTGTATATAGCTTGTGTAAATAGAGATTGTTATAAATTCTTGTAAATTCTTGTAAATTATTGCAAATTGTTGCAAATTGTTGCAAATTTGTTGCAAACATAAACCGTTGACACCGAAAAAAAAAAGCTTCAACCTCCGCAATGTCGGTGTCTGTCAGGAAAAATTCCGTGTCTGTCAAATTTGTAGAATTTCTTTTTTCGGCAAAATTTGAGCAAAAGAAAAAAAAAAGTCTTGGATGGCTTTATTATTCCACAACCCTAACCAGACAATTTTTTGAAAAAACTTGCTTGTTTATGATTCGTTTAAGTAGAGTTCTTCCCAAGCACACCATGTTATCTTCAATATATAATTACTTTCTAGGTAACAGTGCTGTTACTACTACAAGAACTTTTACCCTGACTAGTAATCCACCACTTGGTGATTCTACATTCCATTCTAGACTTACACCAATAATTAATCAACTTGATTCGTTAGCTCCTAGATTTGCATTAAATTCCCAAGATATAGACATTTTACAAACTCCAGAACAATTTTACACTACATTAAAGCAAAAAATCACTAATGCTAAAACAAGAATTTATTTAAGTTCATTATATATTGGGAAAACTCAAACTGATTTAGTTGAATGTATTGACTTGGCAATGAGTAAGAATGAAGATTTACAAGTTTATATTTTAACTGATGCATTAAGAGGTACAAGAGAAGCACCAAATCATTGTTCTGCTAGTTTGTTAGTTGATTTAGTTAAGAAATATGGAAAACATAGAATTGATATTAGAATGTATCATACTCCACATTTATCAGGATTAACTAAACATATTACTCCTAAGAGAATAAATGAAGGATGGGGATTACAACATATGAAATTATATGGATTTGATCAAGAAATTATTCTTTCAGGTGCTAATTTATCTGAAGATTATTTTACAAATCGACAAGATCGATATTATGTATTCAACAACAAGTCAATTACCGATTATTATTTTCGTATTCATAAGGCTATTTCTAGTTTATCTTATCAAGTTAGTGAAAGTAAATTAAAACTGGGATTTAAATTAACTTGGCCTACAAGTAATAAATCTTGTGAACCTCATATGAATTTACACCGATTTATAAGTGATTCTGGGTATTTGTTAGAACCAATTTTAAAACAACATCCAATTGAACAACCAGAAAATTTCGATACTATAGTTTATCCAGTATCACAATTAACTCCTTTGTTTCCTCATAACCAAGATATGTCAACTGAAAAACCAGCAATATTACGAATTCTAACTTATTTAGATTCCCCCAAGATTAAATGGTGGTTTACTGCAGGATATTTCAATATGTTACCCCAAATTCAACATCGATTACTTCATGGAAAAGCTCAAGGTTCAGTTATAACTGCATCCCCAAAAGCCAATTCGTTTTATAAATCTCCTGGTGTTTCTTATTATCTCCCACAAGCTTATTTACTTTTTACCAAACAATTCCTTGATCAAGTAAAACTGTTGAATAGCGCCATAACTGTATATGAATGGGAAAATGGAGAAGTCAATACCCCAAATGGTTGGTCATATCATGCCAAAGGGTTATGGGTTAGTATTCCTGAAGAAACAAACCCAAGTATTACTATAATTGGAAGTAGTAATTATACTAAACGAGCATATTCTTCTGATTTAGAAAGTAATGCCGTGATTATTACCAAAAGTGAAACACTAAAATTAAAAATGAAACAAGAAATTGATAATTTAATGAAACATACTAAAGAATTAACATTACAAGATTTTCAACCTCGAATGGTGGAAAATTCTGATGAAAAACAACCACCAAAATATGATATTGATGAAGATAGAAAAATAAATTATGGTGTTCATCTTGCTGTTAAATTACTTGGTGGGAAACTATAGAACTATATATATATCTAAATAGCCTTTTTATTCAGCATATTTCAACTTTGGTTTATTCTCTTTGTAGATTAATGATTGTCGCCAAAGAATAATAACACATGCAATATGTGAACCAATTACTAACCAACTAGGATAGTTTACAGGAATTTCCCAGAATCGTAACTTAGTATAATATCTTGATATAAATACGAATAGCACAGTTAATGCTTGTAGTGATAACCATCTATTATGTAACCCTATAACACATTCACCAAACCAATTCATCGAGATTTGAGGTATATATTTAAGTGAATTTGAAATTTTACTAATCATCCATATAAAATCAACAATATCTAACAAGTACATTGGTTCATTAGTGTTTACAATATATACTAGATATATAAACAGTATAGAAAATCCACTTAACAACAACATACAAGGATTACTTATTCCCTGATTTATATTTCTTGAAGTGTGGTAAGTTATAAGTTGTCTAACTAACACAATATACCCCAACAATAAAAACACTTCAACTACTAACAAACTATATGATACAGGTATATTTGGATATTGTCTAAATCGAAATTCATATTGTTGGTGTACTCGTGAATTAAATATATATAGTATAGTTGATATAATTGATGTAGCTGTAGATAGTAGTGAAAGTATAACCATATCATATGATAATCCATAGATTGATTTTTTATGTTTATTAAAATTTGTTTGTGATGTTATTGATATTAATTGGAATACATTACTAACTAGTAGTATTATGGACATGCTAGTTTGTACAACTTATATTGTTGTAAGTAAGAATCAAATATCTTTTCTCTTTTGAGTTTGTGCGATTTTGTATGTAGGTATTGATTTTTTTGTCTGCCTGTCAAATTTTTTTTGCAACAAATTTACGACGAATATAAAGATGATGAAGTATAAACGGAACCAGAACCAGATATTTGTTATGTATACCCTTTTCTGTCGGTAAAATATAGTTTTTGAAGTTTATCTCTTGTAAATATATCGTTGAACGAACCGAAATTCAAGTATTTTTGAAAGTTATGGATATTTCCGAGTGGTAAAGAAAGTACAATATTCAATACATTGTATTGGCGTCTAATATATATAAGAAAATATATCAATTAATATAGTCAATTAAAAGTAGAACTAAATATACCTTTATTATAGTGTTGCAAAATAAATTATTTGTATTATTGACATTAAATTCAGTGCATATTTTTTTTTGGTTGTAAAATTTAAATAGTAAACACAAATAGTTTTATATAAATTTATATCATCAATCAATCAAAAATAATTATGGCAAGAAGAAAGAGAGATAGTTTAGAATCAAGCAGTGTAAGTGGTAATAAAAAAAGAAAACCCAATCCTTATCCTGCTGAAAATCTTGAACACTAAGAAAAGTTAAAGAATTCAGTGTTTATTACAAATGGTAATGAATATACAAGAATTATCGAAATGTTCAAAACTGATATTATGAAGAGGAAAGTCCCTAAATTTAAGTAAGAATATAAGGTTGTTAAAAAATGGTGGGCTCCAAGTATGTGAAAATGCTTCATCCTTTTGTCTAAATTTGTCTGCGTAGTGATCAGAGTCGGTATTTAAAAGAGTTACATCTACTGGAGTTGCCAAAAGTGCATCTCATTTTGTTTGATTTGCTACTTCTGAATATTTAGCAACTAAGTATTTTTTGTACGTTCTTTTAATTCATTACTTACAACTTCTTTGACCATTGGGACACCCTCATATTATTCATAAAGGTAACTGGGATAAAAATTATCAAATAGCTCTTATTCTGGATTCCTAATTCTTGTCCTAAATGAAATACCAGAATGCGAAACATTTTCCAAACCATAACAGTAAACTATAGTAACAATAATATCTTGATTTATTGATGGTTCAATATACCATGGATCATCTTTAAAGGTAGGGTTTTTAGGATTTAGTTGAGTAGTTTTTAATTTAACAATAACCTTCAAGTTTTCAAATAATCTAATATCAACCTCAGTATGAAACTTAGGAGGAGCTTTCCATTCAGGTTTCTTAGGGATAGTATAACGTGAAAATAGTTCGTAAAAATCTTGAGTAAAAGGAATACCACGCCATAAATTACTAACCTCATTATACTATCCTTCCTTATAACATTAAATTTCTGAAGAAAGCTTTATATGAACATATTCTTTAGAAATATACCGAGTCAAGGTATAGTTCACTGCAGGGATTGCTGTATTGAAAATACTCTCGGTTGATTCATATAAATCTCGATGTTCAATGGAATGTAAATTGTTAATATAGAAACTAAAAGTGAATTCATTATTATCTCCTCGGTTCAATAATGCAGGAATATACTGAAACTCTTTAGAACTAAAGCAGGATCAACTAATAATATTTCACCATTTCTGGAATCTAAGGAACCTCCAAATGATTCAACTAATTTTGAAGCTTCAGAAGCTGGAAATGGTGAATGTATTAGCATACTTCTTTCATACTTCTCCTAAGCTCTTATTGATCTTGTAAAATTACTCTCTCCTGAACAAAGAGGTTTCTTCTACTACGTCTTTCCTCTTTACTTTTGGTCATTTTTGTGTTAAACTAATCTCTGATAATTAACAAATAAAAAATACAGAGATCGTGAATTAGAGTATGTTTAAATAGCTTAAGTACTCTTATGTATAAGCAAAAAAGTATCTGGTTGAGTAGCAACTATTTATAGTAATTCTATCTCAGGAGGTTTAAGATTTTCTAATTTGATAAAAACCATTTCAGTACACTATATATACTCACTACTTACTATATATACTGTTTGTATGAAATACCTTACGTGAATTCTTTTTTTTTTTGACTGAAAACTATACGAACTTCCAACACTGTTGTTACAGTATTAAAATAACATGAGCATCGATTTAAAAGGTAACTGGGATATAGTAATCACATCCCTTCAAGATATATGTAACGCCAATGAAACAATAACATTCAATAATATCTATCAAAACCAACATTCTCCTCATTTGCTTCAAGAAATTATTGATCATAAATCAAACATAGGCACTGGTAAACGATTGATTAAGACATCACAACAATCATTAAAACTAATAATAGATCAACTAACACAAGAACAAGCTAAAGTTTTAACATCAGGAAAATCTATTTCCAAAAAAAACTTGAATAGATCAAGTAAATCCAACCCCCCTAAAAAGAATGTATCAACTAGAAAAACTGGTCGTTCATTCTGGACATCAAAATTTAATCCTAATGAACCAATAAACGTATCTCTGGAAGTTGCTTACAAACTTAAAAATCGTCATTTTGAGGAATGGATTCAATGTGAAGTAATGAAAGTATTGGGTGATGGTAATAAATTTGAAATTAGAGATCCTGAGCCTGATGAAAATAATAACCCAGGACAAACATTTAAAGCTACATATAAAGAAATTTTACTTATTCCTAGTGAAGATGATGATTTGTTGGCATATCCTTATGGGACTAAAGTTCTTGCAAGATATCCCGAGACTACTACTTTTTATCCTGCTGTTGTTGTAGGTACTAGGAAAGATGGTAGAGTTAGATTAAAGTTTGATGGAGAAGATGAGGTTAATAAGGAGACGGAAGTAGAGAGAAGGTTGGTATTACCATTTCCTGACAAGTGAGTCGAAGGCAATAGCTTGAATCGAAAGCAATAGCTTGAGAATAAGACTATAGTTTTAACCTATAGCTAGACCAATGACCTATTGAAGTATATAAATAGATTAGTATAATATATATGTAACAATAATCAACAAAGCATATCTTCTACATATTTATTAACAATTGGTTTATACAAGGTCGTGTACTTCTACCCAATTATGTCGCAGGTCGTGTACTTTTTCCACATTAAAAAAAACTTTCATCAAGTTTTCCAATTCTCACTTGGTGAGTTTTTCCAAATTGTTCAAAACATAAAAGGTATATTTTGTTTAAGAATAGTTACCCCCAAAAATGGATGGAATGGACATTGACGATTATTCAAGAGTATGTTTTAGGTATTTTGCTTATTGGTTTTTATTCGGTATGATGCTAACTTAAATAGGATAGGTCAAGATCTCCAGTTCGGGAACGAAATGATGATGTAGATAGTACCACCACAACAACAACAGGAACAACATCTTCATCTTATTCTCGTCGAGATTATTCATATAGATCAGACAGAAGTGGTTCAGGATATGGTAATGATCGTCGTGGTGGTGGTAGACGTAATGATGATCGTTATGATCGTGGAAGTAGTTATCGAGGTGAAGATCGTGGTAGAAGAGATTATGGAAGTCGTGGTAGAAGTCGTGATTATACGTCTCGAGTAGATCATTCAAGTGGAGATGATAATTATCGTGCCAAGACTGAAAGAAATTATGATAATTCTATATTCATTGGGAATATTCCATTTGATTGTACTGATAAAGATGTAGCTCATATTTTTTCAAAAGATTTCACAATTGTGCGTTCAGATATTGTGACAAATCGAGGTCGATCTCGTGGGATGGCCACTATTGAATTCAATAATAAAGAAGATGTACGTAAGGCTATTGAGAAGTTTGATAGATTTGAATATAAAGGTCGAGAGATCTTTGTTAGACAAGATTATCCACCACCTGAAAAAAAGGAAGAATTTAGAGAACGTAGAGAAACTTATGATAATAGAAGAGATAGAAATTATGAAACTAGAAGAAGAGATCAATATCAACAACATCAACAATCTAATAAACCAGGTTGCGAAATTTTTGTAGGAAATTTACCATTTTCAATAAATTGGCAAGCATTAAAAGATTTGATGAGAAAAGCAGGAGATGTAATTAGAGCTGATGTAAGAGTTGATAATTGGGGGAAATCACGAGGATTTGGTACTGTTGTTTTCAGTAATGAAGATGAAGCTAATAAAGCTGTAGAAATGTTTCAAGGATATGAAATTGAAGGAAGAAAACTTGATACAAGACCAGGACGTAATCTGTCATCAAATGGAGGAAGTACCACTAGTACTTCACATCGTGAACGTGAAACTAGACCTTCTTCTTCTCAACCTATTGTGGAACCTTCTGAATTTACTGCTGGAGTAACTGGAGATGGAGAAAGATCTGATACAATTTATGTAAGTAATTTACCATTTGCTACTCAAAATGATGATTTATATGAATTATTTGAAACTGTTGGTAGAACCACTAAAGCAGAGATTATTTTAGATCCAATAACTGGTAGACCGAGTGGTAATGCTGTGGTACAATTTGAATTAGCTGAACTTTCCGATAATGCTATTGAAAATTTGAATAATTATTTGTATGGTGGTAGAAATATTCAAATTAGTTATGCAAAAAGAGCATAGTTGTATCTAACAAAAAAGGAATTTATGTATCACTAAACATTTGTTAGTTAGATTTTGTAGTAGTAAAAATTGTTTGTATAAAGTTGGTTGACCTCTATTCTCTTATATAAAATTGTTTGACTTCTATTTTTTTTTTTGGTTCAGACTTCAATTGAAACTTCGTGTTTAACCACAAAGCTAAATCTTACACGAAAGAACATACAAACATACAAACAATGACACAACAATTGCCTAAAGATAGAATACACGAGGCGGTACCACCTACAACAACGACAACTGCACCTGTATCTACTTGGTTATTCGGTTATATCCCTCCTTTGCAAGATCATCTCCTTTTTTACTTTTTATTATTCCTGGTAATTGCCATCTTACTAATATTCCATTTGCGTCATAAATTAGCTAATGCAATAGATAGATATCGTATGAGACATAGATTCTCCAAAGGTTATTATGGTCCTCTTGGTTCATTTGATGAAGATTTAGCTGATGGATTAACAAGTGATGCCTTTGATATAGAACAAAATATACATAGTGGAGACAGTAGAAAAGGATTAACATTACTGGCTAAACGAGAGATTAAAAGAATTATGAAATCTATGAAATTACTGTTTGATGAAGCAAGATTAAGATATACTAGATTAAAATTTGATCAAAATAATGTTGATGAATCTGGTTTACCAAAGGATCCCAAATTAGTTACCTTCTAAATAGTCTTTATCCACCCCTTTTTAGTTCTTACGTCATATATAGTCGTCTTCCTAATCAGGTAATTCTGTCACGTGTTGCGGTTTTCCTGATTTGGCCAAGAAAAGAATTCAATTGTTTATTCACGTGACGTTTGTTTACGTTTTCATGTTTTCAAATCTACAACCAAAAAAAAAATTGCAAAACAAAACAACAGAATTTTCTTCTTGTTTCTTCTTGTTTCTACTTGTTTCTACTTATTCCTTTCTTGTTTATAGGTGTTCATCACAAATGAGTTTGTATACCAGGTATGCATCACTAGAGCATGATAAGGATTTCTTTACTCAACAACAAAAACAACTTGAATTACAACATGACTTGACTACTGTAACTATCCCACAATTAAGTTCAACTTTTGACAACAACAACAACAACAAACAACAAACAAATCGATCAGTTAAAGATTGGCTCAAATTGTTTCCTAAGTTGGCTTTCTATACGGGATATGATGAATTGCTTTTTCAACAAGTATTAACTTTAGTTCAAGTAAAATCTACTCAATATAGCACAATATCATTACTGAAGTTTGGAATTACTTCATATGAAAAATTAATCCTTGATAATACTTCAAGATTTTACACTAGTGTCGAAAACCTAATTCCTAAATATCAAGCAAATCCAACAAGACGTGCCTTAGCAATTACGAATTTGAAAAATTGTAATTTACTAATTAATCATGGTGGTGAATTACCTGAGCTACCCTTATGGGATGGAATCAATGCAGGACAATTAACTAATTCCATGGTTGAATTATCTGAAAAAGTTACAATTGGTGAGAAATTAATTGAATTTGGTTTGATTCAACTGCATGTAATCAACTCATTCGTTGTTGATGTTGTATATGATAATAATACAACCCAGGACTTAATTCAAGATAATAATAAATTGGTTAATTTGTTGGGAGTTCAAAGTCAACATTTATTTGATCCTTTATTGGAATATTCTCCTGAATCTATTAGTATTACATATACTCCACCTTCACACAACACAATTCAAGATTCAGAACACATTTCAGCAATTATCAACGAATTAATCACTATCCAAGCAAACTATACCCTTGGTTTGGTTGAACTTTTACAGAATTTCTTAATTCCCTTACGTATCACTGTACTTAATTCAAACAACCCTGCTACAACAATAACCAAATTAAATACAATTTTTCCTCCAACAATTGATGAAATCACTCGAATTAATTGTATATTACACTCGGCACTTTCTAAAGCACGTCAATTCAACCACCAAGAAGTAATTAAAACATTAGATATGTTTATGCCCTATTTCTATAAGGCATTTATTCGTCATGAAGCAAATATAAATGGATTCTCAAAGAAATTACATAATTTCGCAACTAGAAACAGACTGAACATTCTTGATAATTTAATGATTAATAAAAGTGCTTATAGTATTCGAGAAATTGATAGTATTATAGTTGGATCTTTAATGGAATTACCAAAACTAAAATTGATCTTGATGAGATTGAGAAAGGAATTGCCTACGTGTACTGCTGAAACGGATGAGCAATATCAATCAATTATTAAAATCGTGGACGCATTTGGAACCGATGAGATTAAGATTGATACAACTAAAAGAATATTCACACCTACAGGGAAAATCCTTACTGAATTAGCCACTAATTGGCCCAAGGAATTACAATATGGTTGGTTAACTAGAAAAGTCGTGGGTATTTACGAATTAAAGAATGTGAAACCTATAAATCAATATAATATCGATGTGGTTATTATATTCTCTGATCATATATTAATCTTAACTATAGTTGATTCCAATTATCCCAATAATGGATTAAGTGTAAGTGTAAGTGATATACTTATGCATTCATTAATTAATCAAAAACCATTACCTAATTATGAAACATTCCCCAAGATGGAAGTTGTCGAATGGAGTAAAATAACTGATATAATTATCACATCATATCAAGGAGTGAATTCAGAATATATTAGAATATTAAACACAGCAGGAGTCACCAATTTCAGTAGGAATTATCAAATTGATTCCAATTGTTCAAGTTTTGATATAATTCAATTATTCAATAAACTGAAAATCTTATGTAAATCACAACCATTTCATTTATTTAAATCAAGAATTGCGCAAAATATGTTCACGGCTCATGATATAAGTGTTTATGAACAAGAAACTATAAAATCACCGTTCACGATATATTTAAATATGGAAGTTGATATAAACTCGGCATTTTCTAGTAATCCTGATTTACAATTACTTATGCAAGTTTCAATAACTGACAAGATATGTGCAAGATCGTATATGAGAGGAAGTATTACCACTGTCACGATCGAACCAAGTAAATTTGAACAATATATTAATGATACCTTAGCGCAAGCAGTTCGTATGGTATTT
The DNA here is from genome assembly GCA_000497715.1 of Spathaspora arborariae UFMG-19.1A. Taxonomy (NCBI): domain Eukaryota; kingdom Fungi; phylum Ascomycota; class Pichiomycetes; order Serinales; family Debaryomycetaceae; genus Spathaspora; species Spathaspora arborariae. The sequence goes on from KI547154.1 coordinate 88,253, forward strand.
ACAGGGTATAATAAAATCACCAGGGCGATTATAGGAAGTAATGGAAATGATTTGGTTTATTTATTAGGTGAGAATAATAAAATTGAACAGGAAAAAGTTGTACCAGTGAAAAAGATCAATTCCAGAGATGTCCTGATTAGTTTAACCACTGTTGCTTCTAAAGTTAAAGAAGAAGTGCCACCTAGAAAAAAGAAATCATTTCTTTCAAGACTTTTACATCCTTTTAAAAGAAAAAAGAATAAGAAACAACAACAAGTTCAACCTAAAGAGGTTTCTCGTAAACTTAGTGTTAATGGTAAGTCAAATAAGCTAACTCATTCGAAATCCAAGGAATCGATACTTTCTAAAGTTGTTAAAAGTAAATCCAGTGTGAAAGTTCCTGTTAAACCTAATGAATCTGACAATTCAAATCTGATACTTCAATCACAAGAACTTGATAATTCCAACAATCTGATTTTAATTCATAATAAATCAACACACGGAAAAACAACTCAAGAATCAAATCATCTGATATTAAACAATGAAACGCAACAACAAAGAGCACAATTAGTTCATGTTAAACGAGTCAATGGTGCTCAATTAGTAGAAACAAAATCTCGTTCATCTTCACAATCTACATTAATTCAAGAACATATTAAACCAAAGATTGAAACCACGCCTAATTCAATGAGACAAGTTGATAGTAGTATAAATATAATTGGCCAACGTCGAGCAAGTATTCCCTTCATTCATGAATTTCAGGATTATTATTCTGATGGAACTCCAAATTGGGAAAGTAGTATCAGTAACAGTAATTCATTAGACACTCTTGAAGTTAAAAGTGAAGATATTACAGAAAGGATTTATCATGAGATTGATATTTTAAAGGAGAAACTGATGTTAATGCCTAAAGTGGATTCTGATCACTCTCTGATATTCTCAGGTGGTACAACTGTACAAACACCAAGAATGAATAGTTTGAAACTACAACCTAAAGTTAATATCCCTCGTGAATTATCCGTACAATCAATTACACCTTCAGAATATGCCCAACAATTAAGTAATATTATAGATCATGAATTCTCAAAAATTATTGAAGAACTGGAAATTACCCTTAAACCATATCAAAATCTTACTTCAGTTACCAGTGATGATGAATTTGACTTTAATGGTTGTTCTGATAATAATGATGCAACATTAACTGATAAAACGTTACCTATTACAACTACAATGAGAGATGAATCAATTGCACAATTACTGGCATTATTAAATCAAGTTATAAATGTATAGTCCTTATTTAGCAGATTTTAATATTTTAGTTACTGTTTCCGCAACAGCATCACCAACTTCTTTAGTGGTATTATTTCCCTTTAAATCTCCTGTTCTTATACCTGAATCCAACACTTGTTTAACTGCTTCTTCCAAAGCTTCAGCTTCCTTTACACAATCTAAAGATAATCTCAACATAGTAGCTGCAGATAAAATAGTTGCAATTGGATTTACTTTATTTGGAGGTAAATCAGGAGCAGAACCATGACATGGTTCATATAATCCAAACGCAGTATTTGTATCAGGTAATGAAGCTAATGAAGCTGAAGGTAATAAACCAAGAGATCCTGGAATAACACTTGCTTCATCAGAGATAATATCCCCAAACATATTTGATGTAATAATTATTCCATTCAATTTAGTAGGATTTTGAATTAAGATCATAGCAGCAGAATCAATTAATTGATGTTGTACAGATAATGTAGGGAATTCTTCAGAAATCACTTTGTCTACTGTTTTTCTCCATAATCTTGACGATGCCAATACATTAGCCTTATCCAATGACCAAATAGGTAATGGTGGGTTATGTTGAAGAGCCATAAATGCTGCCATACGTGTAATTCGGGTAACTTCAGCCACTGTATACTTTTCAGTATCCCAAGCAGTTTGTTTATCTTCAGAATCTTCTTGTTCTAAACGTTCACCAAAATAAATCCCACCAACTAATTCACGAACAATAATTAAATTAGTCCCCTTAACAACCTCAGCTTTTAAAGGTGATAATTCTAACAAGGCATCACTAGCAAAATTACATGGTCTAATATTTGCATATAAATTTAATTCCTTTCTAATTTTTAAAAGTCCTTGTTCTGGTCTTACAGAACCTGTTCCCCATTTAGGGCCACCAACAGCACCAAGCAAGACAGCATCTGATTGTTTAGCTGAAGCAAGTGTAGAATCGGGTAATGGATCACCAGTAGCATCAATTGCCGCACCACCAATTAAATGATGTTGAAAATTGAATTTAATTGATTGATATGGGGTTGAAGATTCAATTGCTTTAAGTACTTTAATAGCTTCATCGCAGATCTCGGTACCGACGTGGTCTCCTGGAAGAACAGTAATTGTTTTAGTTATAGTCATGTTGTTAGTTGTGGAGTATTGTAAGAAAAGAAGTGGATTTTTCACTGAGGGGGGAGGTGGATTTTTCAGGGTTTTATGTAACGATGATGGCTCGACGTTTTCTTTTTTTGTCGCTGCGATATCGGGCCGGAATACTATTAACTCATACACTCTCATATGTAGAACATTCTGTGTAAATATGACTAGAAATATTTAAAATGTACTACAAACACTGTATGCAAATATGATTAGAAACATTTTACTCTAAACTGAGCGAAAACGAAGTTGAACTAGTCACTTTCGCTCAGAAGTTAAGTTGTTCAAGTGAGGGAAACAAACACTCTATGTAAATATGACTAGAAACATTTCACTCACAACTTCGGTTTCGCTCAGTTGAACTAGTCACTCAGATAAATATTTATTTACTCAACTTCGCCTTCACTCAGCTGAGAATTATATACACTAAAATACACTCAATGACCACTCCATTCAATACTATTCAAATCAATCCCTTCTTGAACCATTTCCCATAATGGTGACATTTTTCTTAAGAATTCTACACGCTCATTAATAGCTTGAATCACATAATCAACTTCTTGTTCTGTAGTAAATCTTCCAATACCAAATCTAATTGAAGAATGTGCCAAGGCATCATCAGCACCTAATGCATGTAAAACATATGATGGTTCTAATGAAGCAGAAGTACATGCTGATCCTGAAGACAAAGCAATATCTTTCAATGCCATTAAAAGTGATTCCCCTTCAATATAAGCAAACGAAACATTAACACACCCTGGGTATTGATATTGAGGGTCTACAGATCCATTGAATTGAGTTGATGGAATAGCTAATAAACCTGATTTTAACTTTGATGATAATCTATCAATATGAGCTTGATCATATTTCATTTCTTGTTTAATTAAACGGGCAGCTTCACCAAATCCTGCAACTAATGGTGGAGCCAAAGTTCCTGAACGTAATCCTCGTTCTTGTCCACCTCCATTAATCAAAGGCTCTAATCTTACTCTTGGTCTTCTTCTAACATACACAGCACCAATACCCTTTGGCCCATAGATCTTATGTGATGAAATTGATAATAAATCAATCTTCATTTCATTTACATCAATTGGGATTTTCCCAAATGCTTGTGCAGCATCAGTATGAAAGAAGACTTTATTTTTACGACAAATCTCTCCAATTTCTTTAATTGGTTGAATAACTCCAATTTCATTATTAACTGCCATAATAGACACTAAAGCAGTATCTTTTCTAATGGCGTTTTTCAAATCATCTAAATTAATCAATCCATGAGAATCAACAGGTAAATAAGTCACCTCAAATCCTTGATCTTGCATATGTCTAGCAGAATCTAAAACACATTTATGTTCAGTTTGAGTAGTGATTATATGTTTTTTAGTATTTTTATAAAATCTAGGAACGCCTTTAACCACCATGTTATTTGATTCAGTAGCACCACTAGTGAAAATAATTTCCTTAGGATCTGCATTTATCACTTCAGCAATATAATTTCTAGCTTTTTCAACTTCACGATCAGTTTCCCAACCATATGAATGAGTTGAGGAATGTGGATTCCCATATAATCCAGTGTAAAATTCCATCATTTTATCCAAAACACGAGGGTCAGTAGGAGTTGTTGCTTGAACATCAAGATAAATAGGTCTAGTACCAAATTCAGATGTGTTTCTTGTAGCAGATTTCAACGAGATTGAAGAACCAGCAGGAGGTTGAGTAGTATTGGTGAAGTTAGTAGTAATATGAAGTTCTCCTGTGACAGGATTTGAAGTTTCGATGATTCGAGTTATTTCTTTAGCTTGTTCTTGCTTAGTTTGTGCTTCAGTGGCGAGATTAGCAACTGGTGTAGTTGATAACGTACGAATACCATCAGAAACAATATCAGTTGGTTTCCGTAATGGTTTTCTACTCAATGCAAGTAATCTTCTATACATTGTGAACTAAAGAGGTGGATTACTAATCGTATCTACTTGAGATTTTTCTTCTTCCTTCCCAGATTCTTTTATAAAGTTTTTGTCCAGGGAAAAAAAAAAAACTGTGAAGAGGGGGTGTCATGGATACTGCATATAACATTAGATCCATTATTTGAGTAATTTCACCGGGATTTGATGCATTGTTTTATCTAAAATATCAAATAATACGGACCGGGGCCGAGTCTTAACTCCTAATATGAGTTAACATTGGTTTTTAGCTGCGAAGGCAAACTGTGTAAAGTGTTTTTGTTGTGGTAGATTTGGATTTAAATTTAAATTTGAATTTGTTCTGTCGAAAAATATGTCTTTTTTTTTATATATTATATATATCTTTAGTTTGCGGATTTCGGGTTTTACCTGCAACCAATGGGCCACAAGTGACTCCTAGATACTATTTAATACTATATCGAGCTTGACTCGTCTATATACACTCTATACTCTATTCTAACTTCTCTTTATATCCACTCATTGTAGAATGAACTAATTCATAACAACCTAAAAAGATTGCTCCTCCAGCACTTATCCAACAAGTTCTTGGACCAATTCCATTCAAAAAAGTCCCCCGACCTTCTTCTCGAATAATCCCTTTTACAACATCTACAACATTAATTCTTTCCTTATGTAACATAATTCTTGTTTTAATCACATCTAATGGAGTAGTTAATGCTGCTGCAACCCCACCAGCTATGGATCCACATATTGCTCCTTTAACAACAGAAAGTTTCTCAGAACTATGTGTGGTGTTTGTCCACTTCACCTTTAACCATTCATACAAGGGGAATTGAATCACGGTAAATGGAATCTCTCTCATTATTGTTGTATTCCATCCACGATACAATCCTCGAATTAATCCCTCACCTGATTTATCTTTAATTAAATACATGAAATTTGACCAACTTGAACTAACTCCATTATGCCCTATATGCCCTATTTGTGTACGTTGTTTAATCACTTCTGCAGGTACTCTGACTAAACATGCGGCAATTTCACTACATGAGGAAGAGATCATATGCCGTTGTACTGGAGAATCAATATATTGTTTAGTATAAATTTTCATAGAATCATATGTTATAAAGAATAATGATGCCAGTGGTGCCAGAGCCACAACACATGATCCAAGACCTCGATATATACCATGATATCCTCCATTTGCGAAAAATCCTCCTTTTGCTTGAAGTCGGGTTTTTATAGTGTCAATGGGGAAAAATGCAAGATCAGTTGCTGTACCTGCACAGCCACCACTCTAGAGCTATGTTAGTATGATGGAGATTTGTGTTTTCTTCGAGGAGAACACTTACAATTAATGAAATTACAAATGTGGAATTATCCATTGCGGGGAGGGGGATCTATAACTCTCTATAACCTGTTCTTCAAGTTTACAAAAAAGTTGAAAATGTTGAAAATATTGAAAAAGTTTTTTCGTGTGACTTTACATTAATGATTCATTAATCATCTTGGACACACGATATATTTATTCTTATTTATTTTCTTCTTTCTCGCATATTTTATAATTACACTATCGATTTTCTTTCCCTGAGGCACTAATTCTTTAATAAATGGGATAAACAAGTCATAATCCCAATTATTGTCAATTTCAAATAATTGATTAAATCGCGTGTTTAAATTAGAAGATAACACGTTACGATCAATATATTTAATCATATTGACAATTGGACAAGTGTAGTGACCTTGCAAATCGATAATATCTAAACCAATATTGTAAAATGGAGGTAACGAACCTTTCCAATTAATTAAAAAATCATTTATATTGACCAAATCATCGATTTTTGATAATTCAACTATACCAAACCATTTTACAATTCTATCATGTTGTAAAATAACCTCACCTGTTTTAATATTACCAAATTTATGTAAAATTGTAGTAACCATTGATTCGTTGATTGTTTCATCCACTATATTAAGTTCTAGTATATTAAACAGATTTTTATAATTGATTTTTTTACTGATTAAATAAGTGATTACCATATATAAAATCTCAGTAATTAATCTAGGTGATAATATATAAGCTTGGCTAGATATTTCACATCCCCCTAGTTCATACCAATTATTAATAAACTCGATTTTTGAACATAAACTATGCTCAAGCAATTCATCAAGTGTAACACTAGGTTTTAATTCATCCCCATCATACACGGGGATATTGTCAATGTTTATAACTCCTTTAGTCAGAGTCAATTCATACTCGTATGTACATGTAGCACCACCTAATAATACATTTGTAGTATCAGACAAACTAGTTGATCTATTCTTGATGTTTAAATTATCCATAAGTAAAACAGTATTGGAATGATTCATTTGTCGTAATTTCCAAGTGGTATCATTGTTGCAAATCATTACTGAATTGCCTTCAACATCTGATTTAATTAAAAGTTCAGAATTTGTCGAAAGGTGATCAAGTAAATCTGATGGAAGTTGAAGAAGTTTATATGTATGCTTCTCATCTTTATTTATTTGTTGATATAGCTGATACATTTGTTGACTAGTCAAACAGTTTGGTGATTTTACAAACGCGTTAAAAAAAAAGTTTTCATTGTATTAAATACAAAAGATGCATATAAACTATACAAAAATACTAATTAATTACTAAACAAATAAACAGAACAAAAAGGATCTAAATAACTCTTTAAAAGTTCGATCCTTGATTGATATTTCTATCTCTAACTCCTAATTCTCCATTGAAGAATTCATCACTACCAACTTTTTCATTCTTTCTCCAGAATGTCCAACCTCCATTTTTATAATCACGATTATTTCTTCTTTTTAAATAAAAGAAAACCCCTAATAATCCAAGTAAAATGGACCCACCAACACCCACAACAACTCCAACAACAATTTTATTTGTGTTTGATAATCCTCCTTGATTATCATTATTTTTATTATTATCAGTAGCATTAGTAGGTTCAGTGCCATTTACGATAGATGTCATAGTAACCACAATTGTACGTCCATTATCAACTGATGTAGAAGTAGTAATTTGTTTACTCATACCAGAAGTATTTGTAGGTTTGGGTGTATTGCTACTGGTCTTACTAGAGGTAGTTTCTTGAGTAGTTGTTTCATCAGCAGTTTCACTAGTTGGTGAAGGACTAGGACTTGAAGTTGTCTTTTCATCCTCACTCGAGGTAGGTTCAAAGGAATCAGTAGTTTCTCGTTCAGTAGTGGTTGGTGGTGGTTTACTAGTAGTTGGTGGTTCTACACTAGTTTCAGTAGTTTTATCTTCTGAACTGGTTTCTTCTGGTGTTGTTTCTGGAATTGAAGTTTCACTATGGGTTTCTGGTGGAGTTGGAGTTGGCGATGTAGTATTCTCAGCTCTCTTTAACATAGAAACTTTAATTCCAGGAAACACTTTACTTGAAGAAGACCAAGTTGAACTGGTGGTAATATTAGATATACTATGAGATCCAATATCTTCTTCAAATAAATTAATTGAACGATTAAAATATTGATTTTGGTGTTTATGAGAAGCATGTGAACATGGTGTAGAAGTAAATGATAATGTAGTAGGCATGAATTTAATAAGTGATACAATAGTTATTGAAGTCACTAATATTGTCAATAATACAACATGTATATTTGATCTATGATTACTATTTGGTGTGACTCTTTTATTTGATTTTTCCATAATGTGTGGCTGAGTGAATATGTAGATAGCGAACAGTAAATAGTTAACAATAGATAGTTAACAGTAGATATTTAAGTGTTTATTATTCTAATGAGTGAGAAAGGTATTAATGTCTCCAAGTTGTTACTGAGTAACCTTCTTCCACTAAAGATAAATGGTTTAGTTTCGTGTGGGAATTTACTTCTTGGTTACGAAAGCATGGAACGTTTTTTTTGTCTAAGAAAAAAAAAAAATTTTTTTTTAGGCTATTCCTGCATATACTTCCAGAATGTATGAGTTATTTTTAGTAATAAAGAATAAGTCACAGAACTATACAGTTACTTTATATTGTAAGTTTGGTATATAAAAATTCAATTTAACCCTGGCTGCATAGACTTCCGATTTGGACATCTATTGATCTAGATCATGTCATTTACTTTACAGACCAACAGGGGTGGTCTTGTGAAAGTGTAAGCTCTCCTGCTAATACTCTTCATTAGGAGATTTTACACAATAGAAAAACTAATTTCGTATAAATCGTGTTCATTTAAACAATGGTATTGCCAACCATAGAATCCTAAGCCATGTGTTCATTTTTGTTAGTATGGATTTAATTAATAGATTTTGTGAACAATCTACTCATTCCGTCCATGTATATTGCACAAAGATACGGAATTTTTTTCGTTCTTTGGACCAAGTCTAGACTCAATTGGTAACTACACGCAAATACATTTAGAACCAATTTGATGGCGGTGCAAAACTTGGTTGTTACACAATCACATTAGTAAATAAGGTGAAAGGATTATAGGTTTGAAGCGCGAGTACGCATGGGATCAATTTGAACTGCTAGGAATATTTCTATTACAAAGAAGGAAATATTAGGTTTAAATATAATAAAAAAATTACACTTAAACTATATAAATAAACTACCAAGATGTTGGTCCAAAAGCTTCTCCTTCAGATAAAGTAATATAAATATTATTGTCAGCGCTAGTATCCAAAGTAGAACCAACTACATTATTCCCCCACCACTTTGGAGCCTGAGTACCGCTTAGACCAACAGCAAAGAAAACTATCAATATACCCCAAGCTAATCCAATATCTAAACCGGCAGAAAGGGAATAATTATATTTGGCCCACCAATGGAACCACTTCTTTTTAATCCACCATCCAAATGTAAGTCCAACTACACAAAAACTAGCATAATTATAAGGAGTAGCAGGTGGAATATAACCGGTACCACTGAAAAACACTGGCCAATGTAAATATCTAACTGGAGAGTATGGCCATTTCTTAAGAATCAACCAGTTTATAACTGGAAGAAGTAAACCAATAATGAAAAAGAATAATAATCCATAATAAATTTGTCCTGGAGAGAATTGACGTTGTGGACCAATAACCCCCCAAATAATACTAGCATTAAAGAAAACTCTAGCGTTTGGACATGTATACTTATCTTTTTGGTCTGGGTCGCATAAGTTGTCAATTGCTCCATATGACCATCTCAAAACAGCAACTTGAACTACTCCTGCCCACATTGTGGCAATAAATTGAGCCCAGAATAATACTCTTGGAGCAATCTTCATATAATGGCCTAATTTCATATCTTGAACAAATATAACTGCTTGGTTATTGGTGATAAAACCAAATGTTTTGAAAAACATCATAGCCAATGGTTTACCTGGCACAATATATCCAATAACAAATTCAGTGATAACATTCAAACCAACAAGTATATTTGTTTTGGCCAAAATAATACCCACGGGTACTAAGAAAACAATAGCCATACATAATGCTAAGAATAAACTCCACACTGGCATTTCCGTGGGCCATGCACGAATAGCAGCAATTGACATACCAAGGAAAATTAAGAAAACAATAACAAACCACCAATCTGGAACTTCTTTATATTGTTTCATTAATCTGCAATGGACATCAGGTTTTTGTTTCATTCTTACTTGGTCCCAAATCTCACGTCCATGGAACAAAGCAGTGTGAGAGAATGCAGACATAACTGAAGCAAATGATAATCCATATGCTATTGCAAATGTAGTTGGTAGAAATAATGGCGAGTATTCCTTGTAGGCTTGCAGATTGAATGATAAAGTTTTTGGATCAATAATACGACTAACATTGTAACTCTTTTGGAATCTATCAAACGAATCTTCCCAGGAAATTGGTAAATAATGTGCATACCATACATTAGAATAATGAAGTGCAGGAACAATAATCCAGAAAATAACCACAATAGAAAGGAAAACACAAGCAATTGCTCCAGCAGGTGGAATTAAAGGAGACCCAATATAACCAGCAATTTGGTTCCAATCCAAAGCAATACAATTGGGGAACAAACCTAACCCTGAAGTACTTCCGAAGAGTTGATTAATCATAGCATTATTTGGTTTAATCCAAGTAATCCATGAGAAATATGATAACCCTTGGAAAAGAATACTTGGAAGCCAATAATATAAGAATCCAACTCCCATAACAATAGCAAAAAACTTTAATCTGGAAATCTTCCAACCATTAGCAGGATGGTTTTCATTAATGTGCATATTACTTAAGAATGTAGTAGTAACTAGATTAGCAGGCCAAATTGCTCCAGATGGATAAACGAGAATTCTTCTAGTTATTCCACCAAATGAAAAACCAATACATTGAGTTGACCAAACTGCTAAAATAGCAAACAACCATCCAAAATCAGAATTATAGAATTTTTTTTGCACTAAAAGAATATCAGTAGCATAAGCAACACCATAATTGAAAGAAACATTAGCCATGATGGTAATAATTGTATGTTCTTTGATATTGAAAGGGCCAGGATTAAGTCGTGCCCCGAAAATTTTAACATCAGGAACAACCTTTTCCCAAAATTTACCAATTGGCCAAGCAAGAAGTGAAGTAACAATCGATCTCAAACTAAACACTGGGGAATGAAGACCAAACAACATATTCATACCAGCACCAAGAGTAGTAAGTGTCATACCAATAACCCAAGCTCTGATGGTATTTTGAGGCATGGAAAAATCATCAGTTGAAGGGACAGCAGCTCTAACTTCAGGAAAAGGAGAATCATCTTCAACAGTGATGTTAGCATAATCATCTTTCAAAATTTCAGCAGCCAAATGTGAAGAAACCAGATCAAATTCGTTAGATTTTGAAACAAGAAGTTCTAGATTAACTTTTTTATCAACTTCATAATAATTTAGAGCTTTCTCTTTAGTTGTCTCTTTTCTCAGACCACCAGCTGTTACTTCAAATTTGCCCATTTAATATAAGGATTATAAAATTAAGAAGACAAAAATCATGTCTTGAATTGTTTTCGGAGAACAGTGGATGTTGAAATATTTATATTAAGTCATGCTACGATTGCAAAACTCATTAGATTCTCAGAAGGAGGAATAATATGTGTTCCAGTGCGGTATTGTCATAGTTCGTCTAAAGTAAGAAGAATAATTTCGTTTTGATATGTTCTTTAACTTTAATAGAAGTTTTGGTAAAGATCTGGGAACATTTTCAAAAGTAATGGTCTATTGAATGGAAGATCTCTATTGCTGTAAAAATCCAGGACCATGGAGTAACTCTAAGATCGTTGAAAGAGACTGGGAAACTTTTGATGCCAGCCACTGTCGTATACTCTATACCTTAGCAATTTGCAAGGGAGATTTTTATCCCTAGTAACACATTTACGTAGTTATGCACAGTTTCATATGTTAGAATCTTGACTCATGTGGAAATGTGAAAACAGGAAAGTTTGCGGCTTTAAAAGGAAAGATATAGGATATAGGTTACATCAGAGAATCTTTTGAGTTTGGAGTCTTTATCAAGAAAACTTCATACTCTAACTAAAGATATGTCGCAAAAGAACATCGTTGCTCTAGCCTTCAATAGTTTACAAAAATAAAAAGAACACCTAAAGAAACTGCACATTTCAGTATTTTGTAAATTATCTCAGACTAGCGCGACATTTTTCTAAAAAACCACTGAGTCGGAATGGCTCAGAATTTTCAAACATTTGGTTTGAGAGTAAAATGTACGTGTTAGTTTGAAATAATTTGCAAAATATTGCAACTGCACGCAAATACGTTTGAACAAATTTGGTGGTTGTGTTGTAGTTAAATAAAATCGTTTTCTGTTGAGTACACCACCAGTTTTCCCACAGAACCAAAATTTTTATATTTGGTTACTTGAGGACGGACAAAGTTCACTCAAATCTCGTGAATGACACTTTCTTCAGCTCAACTCTGAATATAATCAAACCGGGACTTACAATAGATAGGGTTCTATGCTTCAAAACAGTCCTAAAAGACTTTCTGATACCAGAAAAATTTCTTGATCTTTTAAATACATTTATTCTCTAAATTACACTTTTACACTTTCATCTCTCTAAGAATTATACAATTCGGAACATTCTCCCATATTTAAACCTTACAGAAATTAACCCAATAAGGATTGGGTTAATTTATTCCAATATCTAAACTGATAGATAGGGAATGATTATATTTGTTGTAAATTTTTTGCAAATTTTTACTTTATTTAATGGAAATCTATTAAAAATACGGTCAATTACGAAAACCTTACATTATTTAACACTTTACTTAACTCATAATGAATTCTTCAGTCTGTTAATATCTAACATTATTTGTTGCAAATGTATACGAAGTTAACTCTTCTAGAACCTTCTAACATGTAAAAACAAAATATTTTTTACTGGTTTTCCTTCCATGACATTCTGAGATGTTCTCCACACTTTAGCCCTGCACACGACCTGGCTTGCAAAAAAGTCATTCCACCATGTCATTCAAAGTATAAGAATAGCATTTAATTCCTTAAAATTTTTTTATAAGTTTTCTTTTGTTCATTAATAACTATCGCTCAACATGTATCCATTTAATAGTTATAACCTTCCAACCAATTTTGATGTTGATTCACTTTTCAATCTTTTACATCAACAACAATATTATCAACATCCACCAAATTCTCGTCCTCGAGTAGTTAAAAAGCTTGAAACTGAAGATGAATTTCAAATTCAAATTTATAAACCATATGGTAGTTTCAATGATTATGAAGTTTTAGTAATTAAATCAGTTCCACCCATTGTCAAAGTTATAATCACCTCAGTACAAGATAGATTTAGACAGGAATTTCAATTTAATATAAATTATATTGATATTGAGAACATTAACTGGCAATGGTATAAACTGAGGAATATCTTATGTTTAAATATTCCGAAAAGAATTCATTATGTTCATTCTAATTTAGAAGATATTTTGAATTGTTTAATTGGCAATCATCATGGTCATGAGTTGGAACATGGACCAGAACATGAACATGAACATCATTATATGGATGAAGATTCTGATTTTGATGAAGAAGATGCATGTCCAGAAAAAGAAGTTGAAGCTACCCATAAACTACTAGTTAATGGATTTGTTGAACAGAGAAAAGCTGAACTTGCTCGTAAGGCTGAAGAAGAAAGAAGATCGGAAGAAGCAAAAAGACAAGAGACTGCAAGGCAGGAAGCTGAACAACGTGCCAGAGAAGCTGAAGAACAAGCCAGACGTGAAGCTGAACAACGTGCCAGAGAAGCTGAAGAACAAGCTCGTCGTGAAGCTGAAGAACAAGCTAGACAAGAAGCAAAGAGAAAAGCAGAATTAGAATATAGAAAACATGTTCAGCAAGAAGCCAATAGAAAAGCTGCTGCAAGAAAACTTCAAGCAGAACAAGCAAAAGCTCAGCAAAAACAACAACCACAACAAACTGATTACGATGACTTTATAAAACAACAACGAGATTTCCTTAATCAATTCTTTGGATTTAATTTAGGAGTATCACCATCACCACAACCTCAATATAGTAAACCAGCTAAACCAGCTAAACCTTCTAAACCTTCTAAACCAAAACCGGAAGTTGCTCCAAAGCCAGAAAACTTAAGAAGACAATCAATTCCAGTAAAGATAATTGATGGTTCAAAGGTTGAACAACAAAAAGTTTCACCACCCCTTGAACATTTACATAAACATCCTTCATTAGAAGAAGTTGAAGATGAAGAATCTATAATGTTTAGAAAGAAATTTGGTCATTAGTTAGTCTTTTATTTAATATATGTTAATTTTCGTGTAATCTTTTCAATTGCCCCATAAAAAATCACCTCTTATTATTTTGATCACCTTTTTTTTTCACCCTTCCAATATTTCAACACACAACCACCAAAACCAATGCTGAAATCAATTGCTGTGTTTGGAGGTAATGGCTTCCTCGGTCATAAAATATGTGAAATTGGAGTACTTAGAGGATATAATGTAACATCATTTTCACGATCTGGTGATCCTCCTGAAAATGTAATTCATCAACCTTGGATTAAACAAGTTGAATGGGAAAGAGCCGATATATTTTCTAGTAAATCTTATGCAGACAAACTTCGTAATTTTCATAATATTGTTCATTCAATTGGAATATTATTTGAAAACCAATCTTATAAGAAAACTATGAATTCAAATTTTAATTTCCTTAATGATATTCAACAATTAGCAAATACTGTCAAAGGAAGTAACCCTATGAAACGTGGAGCAGGGAATGCTACTTATGAAGCAGTACAAAGAGATACTGCTGTATTATTGGCAGATACATTTATCACCAAACAAAAGGAATTACCTCGGAATTATGTTTATATTTCAGCAGAATTTAATCCACCTTTAGTTCCTCAAGGATATCTTAACACTAAACGAGAAGCAGAATTTGAATTAAGTTGTAAAGAAGGGATTAGAGGAATATTTATGAGACCAGGAATCATGTATGATGAAACTCACGAAGGTCCGTTAACAACCAGAGATGTATTGTTACGAGGTTTAAGATTTGGTGCTGCCACTAAAGAAATGCTTTTAGGTGAGAAATTTTGTAATGAATTAATCAAACCAGTATTATCTACAGAACAAGTTGCTCATACCATATATGATAAATTGGAACAACCCGATTTTAAAGGAGTTGTTACTCTTGATGATATTAAAAGTACGAAAATAAAAAATTATTAATAAATAAATTTAATCTTCTTGTAATAGTCTTAATCTTGTTTGTATACCCTCTAACCAGTTGTTGTCAACTTCATCTAAATCAATTTCTTCAGGAACCATAATATTATCTTCAGTTATAGTAATTGTATGAATTCCAGGAACAATCATAATACCCCCTTCTATATGAGGTTCACCTTGACTTTTCCTGGATGCAACTTGAGCTAAAGAAACCAGAGCTTCGACTTCTCTTGTAACTGTCTTTTCAATTTCTTCAAATGACTCCTGTGGTGGCTTGGGTTTACCTACTGGGGCAGGTGTCCACCAATACACAGGATATTTCCTAAATATATTTCCAAAAATCAAGGCAATACATATAATTAAAACAGAAGAAACTAAATGTGTAGGTAAATACCACCAACTCATTTGTTCAATTTGATCATCAATACTAGGAAGTAATGCACTTGCACCTGCAGGAGGGTGAACACAATTAAAGATTGACATTGCCATAGAAGCAGCACCAACACTTAATGCTCCACTAGCCCAATAATGTGATCTACCAGATTCACTCAACAGGAATAATTTTTGAATGCAAATACCAATTAAAGAACTTATGAAATGTCCCACGAGGATATTTCTTGGTTGCGCTAATGGTGCCTGACTGGCATTAAAACAAAGAATAGCAGTAGCTCCATAGGATGCAATGATTATTGGTGCATGATGAGATGTGAATACAGTATGAGATTTGAAAACCCCTTCAAGTAAGGCAATACCACAGAATGAACTGACTAGTATCTCAAGCCAGATTAAGTAGTCATGTCTTGGCCTTGGAGCGTGTGCGCCAAGAAATCGAGATATTGGATATGGAAGTCGATTTATACGATTAGTAGGGATGTACCTGTTGAATACATCATCTATTGTGAATTTGAAAACCATGATGAGTGTGTGTTGTGAGAAATAGGTTAGTTGAAGATGTAATTTAAGGTTTATTTATAAATTGAAATTACTCGGAGTTTAAGAATGTATATGTGGAGAAGTCACACTAAACAATTTGGGTTTGTTTTTTGTATTGACTTTACTAAGTAAATGTACAATTTACTAAAACAACTATATATAAATAAAAATATAGTTTCATGTTGACATGTGATCATCCACAATGTAGAAAAAATTATATACGATGGTCTCAAGGTTGAAAATTGTAAAACATGATGTAAGTACTAAAACTGAGTCAATTAGGAGTCAAGAATATAAATCCGGTTGTACCTGTGGCCATTAGTCATTGTTGACTGGTTTTATCCGCTTGCATCAAAACAACTTGGAATTCTTTTTGCTTACTAATATTTTCTTTGTTCTTTTTTCCGCGGTGTTTTTCTTGCATTTCCGTAATTCTTTTTTTTTCTTTTTATTTTTTGCAACCAAACCCTGACATTTAAGCTTCTTCGTTAAATAATCTTAATCTTGTTTGCAACTCTTGTAACCAGTTGTTATTAATTTCATCTAAATCAATCTCAGCAGGAACCATGACACTATCCGCAGTGATTGTAATTGCGTGGATACCAGGAACGATCATAATTCCATTTTCAATACGGGATTCACCCTCACTTTGGAAAGAATTAAGTTGATCCAGTTTAATCAGTTCTTGAACTTCACGAGAAATAACCTTTTCTAAATCTTGTAGTGATTCTTGTTGTGGTTTTGATTTACCTACAGGTGCAGGAGTCCACCAATAAACAGGATACTTTCTAAAAATATTCCCGAAGATTATTGCCACGCAAATAATCAAAATTGAGGAGATTAAATGAACAGGTAAATACCACCAACTTAAATTTTGCACTTCCTGATTTATACCAGGAAGTAAAGCGCTAGCACCTGCTGGTGGATGAACACAATTTAGTACTGACATTAATACTGATGCCACACCAACACTTAATGCTCCACTAGCCCAATAATGTGATCTACCAGATTCACTCAACAGGAATAATTTTTGAATGCAAATACCAATTAAAGAACTTATGAAATGTCCCACGAGGATATTTCTTGGTTGCGCTAATGGTGCTTGACTTGCATTAAAGCAAAGAATTGCTGTAGCACCATAAGAAGCAATTATAATTGGACCATGGTGAGACGAAAATGTTGTATGTGATTTGAAAACACCCTCAAGTAAAGCAATACCACAAAAGGAAGAGACCAACGTTTCTAACCAGATCAAATAATCATGTTTAGGAGTAGGTGAATGAGCACCAAGGAGTCGTGCAACCGGATGAGGAAGACGATGAAGACGATTAGAAGGGATGTACTCATTAAGTACATCATCAATAGTGAATTTAAATACCATGTTTAGTTGGTTAGAAAAAGCGAAAAATGAGAATAGAGAATACAAATATTAAGGTTATTTACAGCTGCAAATATTAGAGGAGGGGAAATATTAAAGTCGGCTTGTTTCCAGAAGTCACGAATGAGGTATTTTTTTTTGGTTAGCAACCAAACGGGTTAGGAAAGGCTGAATCAAAATAAAAACCAGTTACATTTCTTTTTGACGTATTTGCACCGAACAACCCGAGTCAATATTTAGAAGTCAAGATAAAAAAACACAATCAGAGTTATTTTGGCTGGTGTGAAATGTTCCTAGATATTTGTCATCATCTTCATTTATTGACTCAGAATTAGAAGGTTAACTATCCGACTCGGACGATATGGAACATTTTTACGTCGTTAAATCTGTTTGATTAGATATAATGGTGAAAAATATGGCCGACTCGGATGTACGTTTGCACTGTTGAGCTTTTTCTTTTGCAAATTAATCCGCTTTGTTTCTTTTTCTTCTTCACTCAAAGGGACTGGCTTTTGTTTTCGCAACTTCTATAACCCCATACGTATAGAGATATATTTCAACGTCATGCAACTCCATTCTCCCCACTCTTAATTAGTTTGCTTTTGAATCGCTAGTTCTCATCCCCTCAATGAATTATTTCAAATTTAAGTGGTATGGGATGGGGCTTGATGGATTAATTCCCGCAATTAAATAAAACTGCTTTGTTTTCTTCTTTCAAACTGTTAACTACAGAATAGTTTACTTCTACTTTAATTTATATTATCTCTATTATTTACAAATAAAAGTACATTATATAGTTCACACATAATTATAACTTGTCAATACTTGTTTTCTTCTCAATAACCATTTTCTAATTTCATCACCAATAAACACAGTACTAGTTAATACTAACAATGTTAAAATATCACTGAAATACAAAGCTTCAGTTTGAAAAATCAGTTGGAAAAATGGTACATAAACTGCACAAAATTGACCAATTAATGAACCAATCACAGCAAAATTAAACATTTTATTTTTGAGCCCCATTTCAAAGATTGATTTGGAGTAATGACGACATGATAATGCATTAAACATATCATAAAATACAAAACAGGTAAATGTCATGGTAGTATCTCTCGCGGTAATTTCATTATCAGTCATTTCTTTAACAAATATGAACAAAGTTCCCAAGATAATCATAACTGCAGATTGTAAAACTCGCTTTATAACTTGCTGGGTCAAGATTTTATCATTTCTCTTTCTTGGTGGTTTATTCATAACTTCATGATCAACTGGTTCAACCCCAAGGGATTGTGCAGGAGGACCATCCATCAAAATATTAATCCACAAGATTTGCATAGCATTTAATGGATTAGGTAATCCAAAGAACGTGGCCATGGCAATCAATGATAACGCTGCTATAGAAGTACTTAATTGAAATGTAATGAAATTTTGAATATTATTGAAAATCCCTTTCCCTTCTTCAATTGCTGAAAGGATAGTTGAAAAATCATCATCAGTTAAAACCATATCGGCTGCTTCTTTTGCAACATCAGTACCATTTTTACCCATTGCAATACCAATATCAGCTAATTTTAATGCTGGAGCGTCATTTACACCATCACCAGTCATGGCGACAATATCACCTCGACGTTGTAATGCCTTAACAATGGTAACTTTATGTTCTGGGGTAGTTCTTGCGAAAACAGAAACATCATGAATTGCTTCTGCAAGAGCAATTTCTGAAAGGGTATCAATTTGATCACCCGTCATAACAGCATGGTCTCCTACAATTGGCATACCAATTTGTTTAGCAATATTCATGGCTGTTGAAGGTGAATCTCCAGTAATCATAATAACATGCACACCTCCTTTCATTAACATAGCTATTGATTTACTAACATTTGGTCTAGGTGGATCTTTCATTCCTACTAATCCAAGAAAAATCATATCTGAAGGTTCAGTAGTTTCTTGATGGATATCATCATCTTGTATGGAAGATGTTATGGTTTGATTGTTCTTGGCAAATGCCAATACTCTTAATCCATCATTAGCTAATAATTTCGATTTTTCATGAATAATTCTTTTAATTTCTTCAGTAATTGGTTTAACTTGTCCATTTTCATCAAGATATTTTGTTGAAAGACGGACAATCTTTTCTGATGCACCTTTAGCTAAAGTTTCTGCTTTATTTAAATCTCCTGAATGTACACAAACTGCCATATATTTTCTTGCTGAACTAAATGGTAATTCATAAATTCTTTGTCTTGTACCTCTAAAATCATCCATACCAAAATGAGGTAAACATTCAACAAGGGCAATATCACTTGGATTACCAACATATTTTTCATTTTCATGAGAATATCTCGCATTATTACAAATTGATCCACATTGTAATATTTGATGCATATTTGAAGTTAATTTCAGATGTAATGTTTTATCATCTAATCTTTCCACAAGTAAAAATGGACTATTAAAACTACCTTGAAAATCGGTTGACCAAACTTTTGTAACTGTCATATGGTTTTGAGTTAAAGTTCCTGTTTTATCAGAACAAATAACATTCACAGAACCCAAAGTTTCAACTGAAGGTAATCTTCTTACAATTGCCTTTTGACGAGCCATTCTTAAAACTCCAAGTGCAAGGGTAACTGTAACAATAATAGGTAAACCTTCAGGAATAGCAGCCACGGCTAATGACACAGAAATTTGAAACATATCTAACCAAGCTCTTCCTTGGAATATCCCTACTAAACAAATAATACCAATTATAATAAATGAAAAAATTGAAAGATCTTTACCTAATTTATCCATAGCTTGTTGTAAGGGAGTTTTTGGTTTTTCAATTTCTGCCATCATTTCAAAAACACCTCCAAAAACTGTCTTGTGTCCTGTAGCAATTACAATACCTGAACCATGTCCATCACGTACTAAAGTACCCATATGAGCAATACAACTTCTTTGATTTACAGGAACATCGGAATTCCCCAGAATTGAATTAACAGATTTTTTAACAGGTCGATTTTCACCAGTTAAATTACTTTCATCAATAGTTAAATATACAGCTTCAGTTAATCTAACATCTGCAGGAATTCTATCACCTTGAGTAAAATGAACCAAATCACCTGGAACTAAAGTAGAAGCTAATACAGTTGATGTATTACCATTTCTCGTTAATTTAGCTTCAGCAGGTACTAATTTATTTAAAGCAGCTAAAGATTTTTCTGAACGATATTCTTGAACAAAACCAACAGTGACAACAATAATTATTGCTAAAGTGATTGAAATTGCATCATCTCTATTACCCATCCAAAAACTTATAATTGCTGAACCAATCAATAATAAAATTAAAGGATCTTGGTAAAATGAGGATATAAATTTCATAATTAAACTTTCATCTTCTTCACTAGTTAGTTCATTGACACCATGAAGTGATCTTCTGTTAAGAATATCTTGAGTATTGAGTAAACCTGAAGTTAAATTTGTTTGTAATTCAGCAGCAGTATCTTCAGGAGATTTTCCTGAAAATTTTATTGATGGAGTAGCTGATCTAATTGAACCTCCACCAGGAACCCCCAAAGGTTTAAGTTCAAACGGGTTATCAGACATTGAATATGTGAATGCAAAGTGTTATACACTAATGAATGAGAATGCAAGATGAATTGTAAAGTAAAAGTGTTTGTATAAACACGTCGTAAAAGGGGGAGGGAGGGGGAAGAAGGTGGGAGAAAGAAACTGTCGTCAACAAAAAAAAAACCAGTGTCTAAAATGAATTGATCTGACTTGTTTATAGGCGTAATGTAAAAGGTATTATCTAGTAGAATACACTTATCTATGACTTTGTTTGTATGTACGTGTACGTGTACGTGTACGTGTATATGTTGTGAATGTGCTTGGATGAGGCGAATGATTTAAAAATTGTTAACGTTGAAAATTTGAAATTCTAAGCGTAAGAAGAAGATGGGAAATCTATTTTTTTTCTTTGTTTTTTCTGATTAACGTGTCAAGTTGAACAAAAGTTGAACAAAGTTGAATAAAGTTGTTCCACCGAACAAAAGAGTTTAACTTAAATCCGAAATTAGACTTTACATGGGAGAAGGATAAATAATTTATATACGAGAACATTTATTGTTTGTCATATCGTTATATTCTTAGCAATTCTCTAAGCAATTTCGTGACTTGCTGTCTCAAACTCCGGTAACATAAGACCCAAAAAAAATATTGTCATTGTTCATTCTTGGCAAGAGCCGCAATCAATAGTATTGAGATCTATAAGTGAGGGAGGGGGGAGAATAAATATCAATACAGGAAATAGAAACTGAGTCGACGCGTATAGGTAAGTATCGTAGTACTTTGGATGAAGTATTAGTAATCCACATATTTTGTACCTGATTCATCGTGTATAGGTAAATGTCGTAGCACTTCGGATGAAATATTAGTAATCCACATACTTTGTACCTGATTCATCACACTTGAACAGTTTCGTGTCGTGTCGTGTCGTTTTTGTTGTGCCGTGCCATGCCATGCCATCCCATCCCATTAACCGATATCAAGCACAAAAAATGTAACGTTACATATTTACTTTGTGTGCTATTATTATATTACTCTATAAACTATTTACATGCAATTTCCATCAATAGTCTCAACAGCAGCTTTAGTCAATCTATTCATTACTGCAAGTCCTTCGTCTTCCTCCTCTATTCCTTCAACTAGAATTAAATCTACATTCATTTCATCAACTTCTCGTAACATTTTAAACAAATTAAATGAAACATCACTTGGTTTGTTACCTAAATCACGTACTATACTTATACCAAAATCTTTTACAAAATGTTTTGATCTTAATAATGCAATCTTCTTTCCTTTTAATTGATGTTCATTTATATATTTTTTTACAGCATCTTCCCCATCTTTGCAGTTAACAAATAATACAACTTTTGCTGTGGGAGAATAATGACGATATTTCATTCCTGGAGTTCTCACAACTTCATCTTTATCAGCTGTCTTTTTAGCACGTATAATATTATCCCATTGTTTCCCACCAACTTGCTTGATTTGTTCTAATGATACCCCACCTGGTCTTAATAACATTGGTGGTTCACATAATCCATCAATTACAGTAGATTCTACTCCAACTTTACAATCACCTCCATCTAAAACCAAGGGAATTTTTCCTTGCAAATCATGATATACATGCTGAGCCATAGTAGGACTTGGACGAGTACTTGCATTAGCTGAAGGAGCAGCAATTGGAGTATCACTTAATGCAATTAATGCTCTTGCTACAGGATGACTTGGCATTCTTACTGCAAATGTATTTTGATTTGCTGTGACTAATTTTGATATTTTGGTATTCAGATCAACAGGTAATAAAATAGTTAAAGGTCCTGGCCAAAACTTGTCAATTAATTTATGATATATTTCAGGAACTTCTTGACAATTAAGTTTTCGTGATAACTGATCTTTACTAGAGATATGAACAATTAAAGGATTATCACTTGGTCTATTCTTGGCACGATATATTGATTTCACTGATTCATCATCAAGTGCAGATCCAGCTAATCCATATACTGTCTCAGTAGGAAATCCAATAGCATTATTTGTACTGGTTAATTCATGTGCAGCAATATTTAAATTTTCTTGAGTTTCTAAATCAGAAATTATAGGAATAGGATTGTCCTGTTTGAATGAAATTGAATCAGGTTTAACTTTAAGGATTTTCGTTCTGAATAAAGGAGGTGATGAGGACATGGTAACTGAATCAAATGCAGCAATATCGATATAGGTTTGATTTAAAGTCGGTTTTGTAGAGATGGAAACAGATTTGCTTAGTATGAACGACCTTGTGAATGTATTAATTTGAAATAACCTGTTAGTTATGGGTAATTTCATAACCTCTTATTTGCCATTTATAGATGAGGTATAGAAACTTCTTAAAGTATTTCAATATAGCTAAATAGTCTCATCTTATAATTTATTTCTTTTTTTTTTTTTTTGAAAAAAAAAAAAAAAGAAAATGCAGTGCTACCATATAAAGCGCGCTACCAACTACTTGCATTTTGGCAGCAAAAAAAAATGTGAAAAATGACTATTGCAAAACATGAAGGAACGATCCAAGAGAATAATTACAAATTTGTCTTTATTATTTATCCTATCATATGCAAGTATATTAATCTACAACTTAATACAATTAAAACACCAAATTTTCAGTAATAGTTTTCTTTTCTTGATCATTTAATTCTTCATAATATTTTCTAAAATGACCTAAATCTTTTACAGTACATTCTCGTAAAAATTGTATTAATAATTCTTTTAAGCTTTCGTCGCAATCTCTATCACCATCACCATCTGAATCAACATAAGATTTCAATTTTTCAAAATTAGGCACACCAATATCTTCCATATCTTCCCAACCTTCTTCATCATCTCCATCTACCTCCTTCTCAGGTAAATAATCTTCGACATTTGGTTGTTGACATTGAAATTCTAATTCTCCAACTAATAATTTCAATATTTTCAAACATGCTGGGATTTGAGTATATTTATCAGGCATAGTTTTCGCCATAGATCTCGTTATAATTAAATCTCCTTCATAAGGGATAATTTCTCCATTGACTATAATTTGTTCTACTCTAGAATCACCTAAACTGAAAATTTTCCCCAAGGCAAGGGAATTCTGTTTAATATGTTCATATCCTCGTGTAACCTCATATGATTCAAACCAAATTGGTAAAATGATTTCTAAACCAGATTTAGCAACTCCATCAATTGTTAAGGAAATGTTATTGCTTAAGAAATCGACCATTTCTTGAGGAGAGTTGATGATTAATTTACAGAATACCATAATTAAATTCTCAATCGTGATTGATTCCTTAGCATAAGATAATCTCAACACAGTAGCCTTTAAAATTTGGGTTAATAAATCTGATGAAAGATAACTTTGAAATTGATTAATTAAAGAATAAACAATTGAACCACAATTATTTGCAGCACTATCGGATAATTCAGGTGAAAGAAATTTATAAACAATTTCCATCATACAATCTATACCTGATTTTTTTGTTTCAGGATCTTGATATTCAAGAAATAATGTTGATGCTTTTTGAATAATATTATTAAATACTTCTCCTCCACTTTGTAAAATCTGATTATCCTGAGATAATGTAAGGATTTGACGTAAAATTGGAAATGCATAATAGAAAATCAGCGAGGGTAATTCTTGTTGAGAATCAGGAACTGATTCAATTATAATACTAAGTAATTCCAATGCCAAATATAACTCAGGAGAATATTCAACTTCGCGTTGTCCCTTGGCAATTTCTTGGTTCATAATTTCAAATATTATTGGAAGAGACTTTTCACAAATTTGTAAATAATCATCAATGGTGATATTATTTAGTAATGAAGTTAAACAATCAGACGTATCCACGATCAATTGAACATTAGCAGGATCTTTAAATGTAATTTTAAAAATAAGATCAATCACTGTCACATTATTGATTTGAAATTTTGTAGCTTGTTGAGGATTTATTGAAATTGCTTCAGTTATAGCTTCTAACAATGAAGGTAATCCATCATCTTCCGATTCTTCAATTAATGAAGAAACTATAGTGAATATAGCCAGTTGAATTTGTTGAGATTCGGACAATGATTTAAATTCAAGAACATGTTTGTAATAAGTGATACTTACAAGACAAGCAATTTTAATAAAATCACAACCATCAAATTGTTGTAATTCCACAGTAAATTCAATCATATTTGAAAATGTCTTGCATTTAGTCAGGTTTGAAATTTCTGGAAATTTTTCAAAAAATTTAGGTAATAAGATAAAACTACGAGATGTCACCAATGGTTGATCATAAGTGATAAACCTAGTAAACAAGTTTAACAAATCATTTGGTGACACACCTAAAGTAATATCTTCATTGGTAAACAAACTTTCTAAAATGTATAATTGTGCTTCAATAACTCGCCAATCTGTTCCATTAATTAATCCCTCTCCAACACGTTTGTAAACCTCTTGTGAATCAATATCATTTAATTCTGATAATAAATCATTTACAGTTTCTCTTACTTGTGAAACTGTAGATAATCCAGTAAGATCACTAGTATATACGTTTATATCTCCTTGATATTCTTCAATTGTCAGTTGAGTCAACAGAGAAACTGCAACTAAATCTTGAATAAATTGTTGATATTGTTGGGTTATTTCTTGAATAGGTATTTCTAATTGACAATTGGAAATTGTCACTAATAAATCTTCAAGAAGATTACTTAATACATTGGAAATTGAAGTTAATTCATTGGTGGTAATAACTTGGGGAGAATTAACTTGTGTTTCTCTAACAACAAAAGTTTCAAATAATTGGGCAATATAATGGAAATCTTGAATTGTTAATTTAAGAATTTGACTTTTAATTTCTTTACCAATTTTCTTATGGAAATGTCCAAGTAATAAAGTAATTATCTTATATATACTTGTTCTTAAATTCAATTCAACCAAGGATATATTTGGACTGGAACTTGAACAACTATATGAATTTTCTAATAATTTAACAAATATTTTTATAGATTGATTAACATGATTGATAACAAATTGTTTTCTTTGAGGATTATTGAATGCTTCGGAACTACTTAATATCGCAACAACATTAGAATATAACTTTATCGCTTGTGTTTTAACTTGGGAATTCAAATCTCTTGTTAAAATATCATTAATGTGATTTGTCACTTGTCCGGCAATTCCACCTTCCCAAAACTGATCTTCAGTAATTAAATCATCAAATAAATCAGTCAATACCTGTAAACCACCAACTAAGGAAATTTCGTTAGTAAAATCCATAGTAGCATTATACAATACATTTAATAATTCAGGCCATTCATCAGGATAGTCAGCAGATGCAATTTGAACAATTGCATAAGCACATCCATTTCTTAATTTCGATTCTGAGCAAGAAATGGCTAATTGCAATAAATTACTTCTAATTTTCTCTTTAAAGTCTTGAGAAATTGGAGGACCAATAAATGATTGAAATCCCATTGACCAATATAAAGGAACAAGTCGTTTTAAATGAAGTAAACATGATTGTCTTAAATCAACAGGATATTCAGGATTAATTGCCAGTTGAAGAATTATATAGGAAGCATTTGTAGGATCTTGTTTGACAAATTGATTGAATTCAAGTTCAGCAGCAGTACGGACGTTGTTATCAGGGCTGGTTTGGTTGAGTATTAAGTTAACTAAGAAATCTGCCATTGTTAGCTTCCCTATATATGAAGTGTAAAGATTTTTGGTGATGTTTTTTTTTTTGCTTTGATTGTCGCGGTCCCTTTTTGAACCCGTTTCAGACAAGGACGTGTTTTGTCAATTGGGTACAGCCGAGCTCCAGTGATTCTCCTAGTGTAAGTAGTTTACATGGAGGATATCTCTGTCAATTGAGAAATTGTTCTAATAGCTTTTGTCAATTGGGTACAACACTCTTAGTGTAAGTACTTTGCTCCTAATATAAGTACCTTGCATGGAAGATATCTCTGTCAATTGAGAAGTTGTTCTAACAGCTTCTATCATTCTAACAGCTAGTTGGAACATTGTGCAAGCAAATTATACGCCTGTGTTGATCATCAAACTACCGGCTTTGATCTACAATTCATTGAACTTCTTATTTATTATTAAGAGGAAATAACATAACAATCTCAATTGTAATTACAGACCTTATGCCTTGTCTACTTAGAATAGAAACGTTTAAGATTTCTTAAATTTACAACTGTTCTTACACTCTTTTGAATACAAAAACTCTCTACATTTCAAGTACATACCATTGATACCATGTATAAGCTATATCTCCAGTTATATTAACACTTGTCTAAATAGCAATTGTTTCGTCTAAGTATATTGTCAAGAGCTCCCCAGAAAAAACATACAGTCATTCACACCACACAAAAAAAAACACAGCCATTTAATACTCCTTTTTCTTTGCTACACCATTAACAAAAATGTCAGTGTATCAACCATTAGAAGAATTAAATCAACCACTTTCACCTGATCAACTTGCTATTCTCAAAGATCAACTAAAATCTGAAGAACCTAATCCTTCCCCACAAACAAAATTTAATTATGCTTGGGGATTAATTAAATCTCCCCATTATAAACAACAACAAGATGGAGTTGCTATATTAATTGAATTATATAAACTGGAAGAAAGTATGAGAAGAGAAGTATTATATTATTTAAGTTTAGGTTCATTTAAAGTTGGTGATTATATTAATGCAAAAAGATATATTGAATCTTTACTATATAGTGAGCCTGAGAATCAACAAGCACAAGCTTTATTGGAAACTATTGAAGATAGAATTACAAAAGATGGATTGATTGGTATTGGTATTGTTGGTGGTGCTTTGGCTATTGGAATTGGAATAATGGGTGCTTTACTTAGAAGAAAACGAAAGTAGATTTATATAGGGTTGTACATTCTATTTTGATATATTTTAAATTGTAGATATATGCAAACCACATAAAGTATGAAAAAAAAATGTGATGAAGTAAAGTTGTTTTCCAAGTTATGTCAAATGAATTGGGAAACAAAATAGCTAAACAAGTAGTGAATTCCTTTAATCAACTAAAAATTAAATCTGGTAAACCAATTCAAAGATCAAATGGAATTAAAGAATGGACAGTATTAGCAAGTGTAGTAGCATTGATCGAGAAGGTTCAAGAATATGAGATATTTCCAATTACCCTTTCAACTGGTGTCAAGGCATTACCTAATAAAACCAGATTGTATTCTCAAGGATTAATTGTTCATGATATGCATGCTGAAATCTTATCATTGAGACTATTCAATTGGTATTTACTTGATGAAGTAGAGAGACTTAACACTGGATCGTATGAATCAAAGTTGATTGAGAAAGTAAACGATAAATATAAATTAAAATCAAATGTAAAACTTGCATTATTTATAACTGAACCTCCATGTGGTGATGCATCAATGATGTACTTGTCATCCAATATTCCAGATAACACTCCTTGGGAAGATACACCACGAAAGAAACAGAAGTTGGATGTACAACGAGGTAGGAATAATTTTGATAGATTAGGAATAGTACGAACAAAACCAGGAAGATCAGATAGTCTAATTACATATTCCAAATCATGTTCTGATAAATTGTGTTTACGACAATTAACAGGAATATGTAATTCGTTCACATCGACTGTATTTCAACCAATTTATTTGGATTATTTGGTGATTAACAATATTAGTGAAACAGACTTTAAAAGGTGTTTTCAAACACGATTTGAAGCTTCTGAAGCGAGATATCTCGAGTTAATTCGATATGATAGTGATGACTACCAATATCACAAACCAGATTCAAATGAAGATATTTCCCCTTCTCAATTGTCGTTGTTATACATTATCCCAGAAAATACATTACAAGTATTAAATAATGGAGTCAAAAATGGTGCGTTCATCAAGAATAAACCTCCTAGAAAGGGAGGTGAGAGTTTTATATGTAATCAAAGCTTTACACGCAAGCTTAGCACTATAATACCACTTAATTTCAAAGATTATCTTGAATTCAAACGATCCAATAGAAAAAGAGAGCTACTTAAGAAATCAGGACAAGAAATTCTTGGTAATTGGAAATCTACAGACAACGATAACTTTATAATTTAACATTCTATTTGTATATACTAATCCGATTCAGAAGCTGATCCTTCATCAAATTCTTCATTTGCATCTTGGAAATTGTCTAATTGCTCAGATTCCGTGGATTCCATAGAAATTGCATATTCTGCACTTTCCAACAATTGTACTAATTTTTCATGATCTTTAACAACATAATCTTTAGGAGTAAGATTATATTTATCTTTAATTCTTGGATCTGAACCAGCATCTAAAAGATTATCAATAACAAAATATCCATGTTCTGGTTCGTCATTATTAGTATATTTCACAGCTAAATGTAATGGAGTTTCTCCTTGTCTATTTTGAGGATCAATTTCAACTCCTTCTATATCTAATACAATATCTATAAACTCCCAATTCCCTAAATGACAAGCTAAATGTAATGAAGTATTATTAGTTATTACCTCTCGAGTAGTGTTGATTAATTCTGCTAATTTAGTTTGATCATTATTTAATTCTGATTTAATAGTTAATAATAATTCAGTATTGTTTCTTCTAGCAGCTTCTAAAAGTTGTTCAGAAAGTGAAGCTCCTTCTATTGCAGTGTTGTTCTCATTTGACATTGTGATTGGTGATAGATAAAGTTGTGTGATCTGGTGTGGGCAATTTTCTAGTATTTGACGGTGGGAGCTTTTTTTTCCGGTGGGCGGACAGTTAGCTTTACTCGCTTGAGAACAAAATGTTTCGGTTGGCGCTTTTTCGACTAAAGTTTACAAAGTCGGGAATTCCTCGTGGGAGTTTGGACGTCTACATTATCTAGTTCTGTTTATTATCCAAATTGAGTTATTCTTCTTTTTCTTTACTTATAACTTAATTCACTTACATTTTCACTAGACCTTTTGGTTGAGAATCTGAGTCAAAAAAAAAAACGCTCACTGTCAATATTTTCCCGCGTTAGTCCCCGCCGTAGATTTCCAAACATCCATCGCCCCCTTTCTTCTTCTTCTTCCTCTTCCTCTTCTTCCTACAACTTTAAACATAACATGGTTAAACCAATTATTGCTCCTTCTATTTTAGCTGCCGATTTTGCCAATTTAGGCTGCAATTGTAAGAAAGTTGTTGACACAGGAGATGTTGATTGGTTACATATTGATGTAATGGATGGTCATTTTGTTCCCAACATTTCTCTTGGATCTCCTGTGATTACCTCCTTAAGAAAAGCATTCCCACGTGAAGATGCTAGACCAATTGTTTTCGATTGCCACATGATGGTTTCTGAACCTGAAACTTGGATTGAAGATATTGCTAAAGCTGGTGGAGATCTGTATACCTTTCATTTTGAAGCTACTAAAGACCCTGCTAAAGTTATTGCCAAGATTAAACAACATGGGTTAAAAGCTGCTATGGCAGTTAAACCACGTACTCCAATTGAAGAGGTTTACCCTTATGTTAAAGATTTAGATATGGTTTTAGTTATGACTGTTGAACCAGGTTTTGGTGGTCAAAAGTTCATGCCTGATATGATGGAAAAAGTTGAAAAATTAAGAGCCAAATATCCTCATTTAGATGTTCAAGTTGATGGTGGTTTAGCTAAAGATACTATTGAACCTGCTGCTAAAGCTGGGGCAAATGTTATTGTTGCTGGCACTTCTGTATTTAAACCAGAGGATCCAAAAGAAGTTGTTGCATTTTTGAAAGATACAGTTACAAAGGAAATTGAAGCAAGAGCTGCTGCTACTTCATCTTAGTTGTTCTTGTATAGGTATTAAACTAATAAACTATAGATATTTCTAATGTACAAAATCTGTTGGTCCCCCCTCTTAAAAACTTTGAACACCCAAAGTTGTACCTTCAACATCAGGTACAACAGAATATCCATTCTTGATATGGTTTTCAATAACACTCCATAATGCTTTTTTAACTTGATCTAATTTAGTTTGTTTTTCTTCAATGGTTTCATTATCAACATTCATAACTACATCTTCATTCTTAGTCTTAATATTAGCAGCAAAATATTTTTGATTCCTAGCAATCTTCTTTGCTCTTTTTTTAGATAAAGTAACATTAGTCATAGTGTTTACTGGTCCAGGAGTTTCACCAGTATATAATGCAACAGCTACTGAATCTGTAGGTCTTGGTGCAGTGGTAGACTTATCAGCATATCTACCAAGGGATGATCTAGTAGATGTATTGGCACGAGCACGAGCTGCACGTTTACTACCTAAATGTTTAGCATGACTATTGGCATTTAACTTGATTTTGGGCTTATTTATATTATTCTTTCCTGCCATTTTTGTAAATATACGTATAATTTGTGTTCTTCCAAATATATCTATCTCATCTTAAAAAAAAATTATTGAAGTAGAAAAAAAATCATAGAGAAACTCATTATAAATGAAAAAAAATCTCCCGGGGGTGAGTCGAACACCCGATCTCAAGATTACTTTGAGGTACTCATTACAGTCTCGCGCTTTAAACCAACTAAGCTACCAGGAGTGATTTTTTTCAAATGTTGTATATTTACAACTAGGTGTTTTGTATTAATTTGGTTTGACAGCTTGTTTAGGATGTCGCAATAGTCCTGGTGACGTAACAAAACGCCGTGTTGATTAATTAATGAGACGTGGTAACGGAACGTGGTAATGGAACTTGTTAATAGAACGTGCTGATTAATTACCGGAATGCCTTGCTAATCAATTATCGGAACGCCTTGCTAATTAATAAGATACATTTCCCAGGCATGTGGTTATCAGTTCGTTGGCCTACTTTGAATGGAAAATAAC
>KI547154.1:122504-145560 GCA_000497715.1 Spathaspora arborariae UFMG-19.1A
AAGGATTCAAATATTATACTGGTCCTAATAGTAATTATACTTTAAATCTATATAATGATCAAATTTTTAACATTACAACTATGTGGAATGTGTATGGAGAAATTAAAGGAGAAAAAACCGATGAAGTGATTATTATTGGTAATCATAGAGATGCCTGGATCAAAGGAGGTGCAGGTGATCCAAATAGTGGATCTGCTGTAATTTTAGAAGTTGCTCGTGCTTTGGGAGAATTGAAAAAAGCCGGTTATAAATTTAAACGTACGATTGTGTTACATAGTTATGATGGAGAAGAATATGGACTTTTAGGATCTACTGAACAAGGAGAATATTTTGCTGACAAGTATCAACGTGAAGTTATTGCTTATTTGAATTTGGATGTTGCTGTCAGTGGTAAAAACCTTAACTTAGGTTCGTCTCCATTATTGAATAAAATATTACTAGAAGTTGCCAAGGAATTGATATACCCAGAAGAAGGTGTTGGTTCATTATATGATCACTATGTGAAAGCTAAGGGCGGAGAAAGAATACCCACTCTTGGTTCTGGGTCAGATTATACGGTTTATTTAGAACATTTGGGTATTCCTTCAGTAGATTTTGGTTTCCAAGAAGGGAAAAATGATCCTGTATACCATTACCATTCAAACTATGATTCATATTACTGGATGTCTGAATTTGCTGATAAAGGGTTTGTTTATCATAATTTAGCAGCTAAATATCTTACATTGTTAATTCTTGGACTTGGCGAACAAGAATTGATCAATTTCGGATTACAAGATTATTCTAAAGGGTTATTACTGTATTTGAATACTACAGTAGCTAGAATTCCTAGAGATTGGTTATCCAAATCGATAAAATTTGAAGATGATTATGATTGGGAAGATTATGAATATATGAAACAAATCACCAATGGGTTCTATGAACCTAACCGTCCTGATTTTAAATGCAGGGCCATGAGAAAGATCATGCATTTTTCTAACCACAGTTTGGAAAGTGTTCTTAACAAGACATTTGAAAATTTACATTCATTACACAATTCAACAATTTCATATGATTCTCAAACTTCATATTTACAAAAAAAATTTGATGAACCAAACAAACCATTCTGGCAAAAGATAAGATTACATTATCAAATTAAATATCATAACAAATATCTTCAATATTTTGAACGTAATTTCTTACATCGTAAGGGATTACATGAACGTCCTTGGTTTAAACATATTATATTTGCTAGTGGTAGATACACTGGATATGCCGGACAAAATTTACCTGGGTTAAATGAAGCTATTGAAGATGGAGATTTTGATCGATTTGTTAAATGGTTGAGAATCATTTCAAAAACAGCAAAGAGAGTATCAAAACGTTTACATAGTTAGGATTTAAGATGTGGCATGATCAGTTTTTATTTTTGTTTCTATAGTGTTTTTTAGAGATTAGGTATGCACCGCGGCTTTAAGAAAACCTTATTCTATTTTTCAATCATGTTTAAACCTAATTTTTTTTTCTTTTATATTGTGGTAAAAGTTCAGACCAGAATCGGTTAAGAATTCAACATTACAAACCTGTTTTGTAACCATTTTTCTCGGATTTAAGGTAAATTCCCCGTAGTAACAACAAAGAGCATCATAACCTTGTTGAAATTACCCCCTTTATGTGATTATTAACTAATGAGGAAAATGTGTGATGATCTCAAATATGTTTCTGCGCTATGGGAATCTGAATGACACTAAATTAACGTTATTTTAGCTTTTGTGCATTTGCGTAGTTTCCCATTGAAAAAACTTTATTTTTCTATCTACCATCGCCAGAGAACCATTGTCAGGTTATCAAAGTGGGCCCAATTATAACCAACCTTTCTTGGTAAATTCACAGCTGAACAATTTAAAGGGACCATTTGTCTGGTTTTATTTTGTTCAATCATTTGACATTCTCTTCTTTTTCATTATTGTTCAAATATTATTATCGCTAATTCAATAAGCGAGGTAATAAAAAATAAAAATAAAATATCTACCATGGATGCAAGTACACAAAGGCTCAGAATCGGGCCAAAACGGTATTCATCCACGGTACAAGAAAAATTTCCGAGAAATATACCTCACCATTTATTTACTCCTCTTTTCCATGATATGGAATCTCCCATAAGATATCCCAATAATGGATTGACATCACCATTGAATCATAAACGAGCACCAGATTCAGAATGTTCCTTTTGTCAAGAAGCATTAACATTATCATTACCTGGAGAAACCATAATTCGTTTAAGTTGTGACCATTTTGCTCATAAAGATTGTTTATTGTTAATGTTTGATGTGAGTGATTTGAACAAACTACCAAAATGTGGCATATGTGAGAAATCAACTAAATGTATTGATGAAAAATTAAATAATAGCATGATTCAGGATTTGGTTAGAAAGAACAAAAGAGATACCATGATTTCCATGGATTCTAATTCTTCATACTGTTCAAGTTCAATATTACAAACCCCGAAAAGAAGTACTTGTCTTTTAACACCACCAACAACACCACCAAAGCATAAACTAAGCGTATTGACTCCTCGAGTTAGTTTTATTAGTGAATATGATCAAGTGAAAATAAGAGATGATGGTTCAGGTGATTTAAGATATATTATAAATGTTAAACCTCCTAGAGTTTTCAAAACCTATGATGAATCTCCTTCTGATATGGAATTAAAATTAAAGATTCTGGAGTTCGTAAAGAAAAAATTAAATGTTCAATTCAATTTAGGAAAACTTGTCATGTTTGATAAATTAGAAATAAGTACTACTGGTAGAGAATGGGAACATGTTATTGCGTATTTGTTTGAAAACTATGTGCTATTTTACGATGATGATAGTTTAGTAGGAGCAATATCCATTGAGAATGATATACATAATGTAAATTTTAATGAAGTTTTAATTCTCAATTTAAGTAAAGAATCTATACCAGAATTACTTATGACACACAAGAACGAGTTAATTACAAGTAAATGGGAATGGGCGTTAAATGAGGTAATACATTCTTCTATACCCAATGTTAACTTGTTTCAATTATCAAGTACTTGTTGGGAAGATTACCAAGATGAATTTATTATTCAGCAAGATTTAATTTCATTGTCCGCTGCAATCATCGAAAATGAACCCATCCCAAATAACTTACTCGAGAAAGTAGTAATAAGGCCTGAAGATTTGGATCTTAATCTAATTGTTGGTGTTCCTTTAGTGAATCAAACACAGTTAACAGACTACGAGTATAAATCACACATTCAAGGAATGCTTCGTATGATTCTTAAATCACTTAGGAATAATGATAGATTGGGATTGGTATTTATTGGAATTGATTCCACTAGAGCTCCTGCCTGTGATGGTATATTTATTGGATGTATTTCTAAAGAATGGTCAGGCTGGGAAGATATTATTAATGAAATTAACATTGTTCCTAATTATTTTGAGAATGGGCTTCAGGAATTGACCACATGTTTTAAAAAGTGTCTTGATTTATATCCATTTATTCCAATTACCGATAAAACTGTTAATATATTATTTATTCTAAATGCTAATGACTATCCGGAACAAGAAGAAGAAGAAGAAGAAGAAGAAATAGTTGAAGAACTTCAGAAGATTGTTACCACATTGAATAAGAATTTAGCAGTAACAGTAGTTCGAATTGGTTCAAACTATACCAGGTGTCTTGATACCATTCATCATTTGCTTTCCCTGGATCTCAGTGTTGGTTACCCTTTAGTAAGGTTTTCTTCATTTGAAGAATTCATCCAACAAGGACCTGATTCAACAATCTCACTTCAGAAAATTTGTATTCCAAAATTATCAATCAATATAAAATTAGTGAACCTTCTGGCTACCTTTGATAAAGTTGATATAAATGGAGAACTTATAAACACTGCTAGCAAAACAGAATTAAATATCAACGTCAAACATTTAATGCCTGATACTGAGAGAAATATTATGTTTAAGATGCATCTTGATTTACCAAAAAGTGACAATGAAAAAGAACAAAGTAAAATTGTTCCTGCTATTGAATATACTTATAAATGGCTTGATGAAGAAAGTGAAAGCAAAGTAGTGAAAATCAAAGTGAACCCTCCTATCAGTCCAACAGTAACTCCACCTCTAGATCCCTTTTTTAAAGAAAATATCATATCTGAAGAAAATTTACCTGATTTATCATATTTCTTAGATATTCCATTGTTACCACCACTTTCTCCTAGTCGAGATCATAAATTTGCTAGAAGAGAAACGGAAATGGAGGTTATCAAATCATTGAAATTTGCCCGAGAAACAACTCCAGATCAGGCAAAGCAATCTTTAAATAAATTAATATCATTAGTTTATGGATTTACAAGAGGGGTACTGTCTAAAGGTGAAGATGACACATTCCTGCTTAACACATTTAAGAGTACTAGCCTACAGTACATCAGTGTTACTTCCAAAATTGATGCTATCAAGAAGAGAAAATTTAATAATGATCAAGCATACGTTGAATTTTTGGTGGATTCAATTGAACAAGTTATTAATAGCTTTGATGGACCTTTGGATATTGCCCGTACCAAATGCCAAGATTTAGCAATTAGTCTAATGTAGAAGATATTATTTGTCTTGGTTGTTTTCCTATAGCCTGGATTAGGACATACTTTTCTTTTTCTTTTTATTTTTTTTCTTCTTTGCTGGTTAAGAAAAATGGCTGGCTCATAAACATCACATGTAACAATACGTTTATGATAAATATATTGATATGTAGAACTAAATTGATCTCTATTTCATTTGGTAATCACTTTCTTTCTAAACTAGTCAAAAAAAAATAATAAATAAATAAATAAATAAATAAATAAATAAAAATGTCACTTCAAATTCGTCCATTTACTTTTAGTTCAAATACGTTAGTCTTCTTCACTTTGGTGGAGCTTTCATGGGCTGGTTCAGATTTAAGTAGTTTTGGCAATTGGCGAGTTTCT
Source organism: Spathaspora arborariae UFMG-19.1A (assembly GCA_000497715.1). Taxonomy (NCBI): domain Eukaryota; kingdom Fungi; phylum Ascomycota; class Pichiomycetes; order Serinales; family Debaryomycetaceae; genus Spathaspora; species Spathaspora arborariae. Next base: position 127,471 of record KI547154.1, read on the forward strand.
CAAGATCAGAATGGTGGAGATTCAGATGATAAAAATGACAACAATAGTAAAGAATCTGATAAAGTTAAGACTGATTCAAGCCAGAACGTTGACCAACCTTCTAAAAACACACAGCAAGCCCCAACAACTGTAGCCAACACCCAATCTCAACAAGCTGTTCAATCACCCAAAACAATGGCCAGTTTAGTCACCGTAAGTGGTAGTCCAGATTCCTCTCCAGCCTCCCAAGTAGCTAATGCGCTCAATAAAGCTGTTGAGGCTCAACCAAATAAATATGACCCTAGTACAGACACAAGATCGTTTAATCAATGGGGGTTTACTGGTACACATTCAGTATGGATAGAAGTTGGTACTGATTCACCAATGTCTACTGGAACAGCTATTGGAAAGAATTCGCAACTGGGAGCTACCACAGACACTACTATGCGAACTTCAAGTATGTCAAATTCTAAAACACAATCTTCTACAGCTGCTACTACTACAAAAACATCTGGTGGACAAAGAAGCAGTGGAAGTGTGATTATTGATCACGACCTTAATTGGAAGAAATCAATATTAATTGGTGGTTTGCTTGGGGTTAGTTTGCTTTTAAATGGGTTGTGAAAGTTTATTTATTTTTTAAAAAGTGGTTGGTTCAAAAAAAAAACACGTTACTTCACTTCTGTTATTTCTCTGATCTCTTTACATAACTGATTTCTCTATAATTTAATGTTGGGTTTGGTATGACGTTATTCTTTACTCGCTGTAAACAAAATGCGCAAAAAAAAAAAGGTCTGAACTTTCACCTCATCTCGTTACATTGACTCATGTTCTGTAATTTGTGGAGAAGTTTCACATATCATAAAAAGGCTACAGTAAACAGAACTACCATCTCTATTAGATTCTTGAATTTCCATCACAGCATAATGTCTGATATTCGTAATGAAGATATAGAACTATCTCATCAACAAATTAGTCATCATCGTCACCACTACGGCCATAAACGCCAAGGAAGTCAAAACAAGAATAGACAGCTGTCTCCTATACCAGAAGACAACCAGTTACTGCCAGATAAGCACACACACAAAAGGAATAAACCTATGAAAGTCACAAAGACAAAATTTAAAGCCCTTGAGATTCATCAAGAATATCGAGAACGAGTCTCAGCGCATTTACAAAGTTTACCGAAATTCAAAACACTTGATGATATAGGATGGTTTGCCATTCCTACATATGACAATGTCGTTGATCAATATGTTGTGCAAAATACAAATTTACTCACAAATCCTCGATTAGCAGATAAAACAAGCAGAAGCAAATTTATTGAAAATATGAGAAATGTATATGGAAGAAGAAGTATACTTTTTAGTGTTGATGTTGAAGCATGGGAATTAGATTCTAATATGATTACCGAGATTGGCATAGCGATTTATGATCCTCGTGATCAACAAATGTCAATGATTCCAACATTCCAACAAATCCATATTAGAATAAAAGAGAATATTGGGAAATTCAATGGGAGATATGTTCCTGATCATGCCAATAATTTTAATGGGGGAACGTCATACGTTATGACTTTATATGAAGCAGGATCGTTTATTCAAAGCTTAGTTGATTATTATTTCTTAAAGCCTAGAGAAGAAATCACCAGTTATTTAGTAGGTCATGATTTACAAGGAGATATGACATGGTTAAGAACATTGGGAGTGAAGATCCCTGCCGATTTAAAGACTTTGGATACAGTTAAATTATTAGCTATAACTCAAGGAAAACGAGGTACAAGTCTTGGGAATGCTCTTAATATGGTTCAAATTCCTCATGCATTTCTTCATAATGCTGGTAATGATGCATATTATACATTATTGTTAGCAATGACTTTATGTGACCCTCAATGTAGGGTGAAGTTTAATTTGGATAAACTTCGATATCCCGAAGAACCAACTTTGAGCAAGGAAGAAAAATTGGCAAGGAAAGAACTTAAACGACAAAAGAGAATGCAAGCTAAAGCAAATGCAGAAAACAAAATTGAAGAGAACAACGATAGCTCAAATGAATTAGCCAGTTCTATTGAAGAAGTACATCTTCTGCCAAAGAATAGTCCAGCACCAACAGCTGATGAAGAGAAAAAGGCCACTAAAGAGAAAGCTAAGAAAAAACTGAAAAGACAATGGAAGACAAATTCAAATATTGCAGAATCAATTGAAATCGTTACAGCAATGGACGCTTCCTTAAAAATATTCGAACATTAGTATAAACTAGTAGTTTGGTCTATAATAGTACGTTCGTACGCTTTCATCAAATCCAGAATTTGTAATAATAACCCCGCACATAAACTCTTTATATGTTTATCAATGACTGATTCCCAATTAACCATCAACCAACTCTGTATAAGAACTAACTCATCATAATGATTCGTGATTAAATATTGTCCATCTAATAAATAAAAAATCAAAAGAATTCCAGTAACAACACTTTCGATCACTTGTAATTGATCTAAGGATAGCTTCCGAATTATTGAACAGCTCAATATAAAAAATTCTTTGATCATATCTCTTAATTGAGTTGAAGATGGATAAGCACAATGTATTAATAACATTAGAGTTTTGATGTAATGGGAAATGAAAATTGGCGAATAATGCCCAATATCAATTGTTCCTGCTTCGTACCATACATTTAACAAAGGAAAGTAAAAATTAGTAGCGATAATTGTAAAGTAATTATCAATTATTGGAGCATCAACTTGCTTTGGTTGTTTTTTTAATTTGGTAGAAATCCTTACCAACTTACCCTTGCCAAGTATTTCATCTTGAGCTTTTGTTGATGCTTTATCCATTAATGAATCTTGTAATTCTTTTTGAATATCGTCAATATATTTACCGTTATCTTCTAATTCCATATACTTGTTATGTAAGTTCTCAGGAAGCATTTTTGAAGGGAAATTTGTTGGTGTGAACGATTTAGTAACCACCTCATCTTTGAAACTTCGTAGTTCTCTAGCTGCCAAAGATGTTGCAGATAATATAATCATTCTTTGTTGTAAAGAATAATCACCAGTTAAAAGTAATTTAAAAACATAGAATGTAATATCAGGATTAGTGACAATCACCGCTATTAAGTTATTAAGCTTTAAACTGTCAAAATCTTTTTCTTTAAAATGATTGTCTAGTCCTAATAATGTGGAAAATAAATCTTCCAGAAATAATTGAACTTCATTACCTGTTTTCGATTTCTGACGAAGTAATGTCGGTCCTTCAATCAATGCTCTTCGTCTTTTTTCATAAGCATTATTCGATTTGGAATCGGTATTCAAGTATTCCAATAAATCTTTGATATAAACTGGAGACGGAATATCAACAGATGGAGGTATTGAAGGGTCATCATCATCGGATTCATCATCGGATTCATTATCCGAATCAACTTGAACAGTAAGCTTTGCTAACTCAGAAGAAACGATGGTCATTTCCTTTTCTTCAAAATATGAAGATTTAATATTCTCCCAAGCTTCATCTTGTGGCATATTTTGTATTTCAATGGCAAGTTCAACAAGATTAGAATAGTTATCAAGTTGTTCGGAAAGTTTAAAAATCTTTTCATCCCCATTCAACTCACAAATATAATCAGCTACAACCACGCCCAAAGCTTTTACATTGTTGGAAAACGAAAGAAGTCTGGTTGTTATAGCATCTAAAAATACTTTATTTTTCACAAGTTGTTTCAAAAAGTCAGATCCTTTTCTTCGTGATAATATCTGTATCAACATATGAGTCCTTGATTCTTGAATTGTAATGGGTTCATTATTCACTGTTTCCTCAGTAGACCAACTTGATAAAATCTCCAATATTAAAGAATTTAATCGAGTTTCGGGATAATTTGTGAGTATCATAGCAATAAGCCTGTTCAAACTTCGATTCCCACAAACAATAAAAGTTTCTAAAACCAGGGAATCTATATATTCACAAGTGAAATTTAGAATATTATACAAACCAAGTAGTTTTGCATCAGAAACATTAGGTAAAATTTTCAAGATATAGGTGGTATAAAACTTTCTTATTAAAATTCTTCTTTCAAATTTCTTCATCAAAGCAAACGAACTTAGAAAATATCCCCAATTGTCTTTGACAAAGAATACATCAAAAAATTGGTTAAATGAGTCTCCTGAACTGAATTTTAAAATTGCTTGCATGAAAATGGTTATTATATTTATGTCATACTTATCTCGATAGAGATGTAACAACGAATTTGACAAAAAAGATACATAATTTGTACTTGATTGTAATGCTATATTTTCAACTTGTAAGTTCTTGGATATCAGAACTTCATTAACTATTGAAAAAAGCTTCAATTTGAACATAAACTTTTCTATTTCTTTAGTTTCTAAAGGAGATGGATTTTTTTGTACCAACTGAAGAATCAATTTGTCATCAACCAATTTCTGCAAGAACAGCCAATATATTTTCAATATATCTTTATTCTGATGATCCTTAAACACATTAATAGTACTAACAAGATTGCTGATTCCAACTAATGATTGGAATATTCTGATTAAATTCAAATGAGCTTCGTTTGGTAAAGATTGGAAAATCTGAGGAATTGTATATTGAATTAACGTTGATATAAGTTGTAAAGAAGGGTTCTTATTCAGTAGATTCTTGAGAAGAATATCATTAACTTGATCAACATTTGGATAATTCTTCAATACTTCTATATCTGTATCCATTTGATAATAGACAATTGACAAACAAAAATTTTAACTTCAAAATCTTGTTGCCAAAAAAAAAATGGCTTTAAACAAAAGGGACTGGCACTACAAACAGAACGAAACTAGATTTTGCAACTACAAAAATTTACAATACATTAAGACATATACTTTTGACCACACCAATTGTGGGAGAGAAAAGTCGAATGATTTGTCGTCAACAAAGAAGAATAAACAATTTTAACCTGTAATACTGTAAAATGCATGGGTAACAACCGCGTCAGATTTTCGCGTCTGTTATATACCCAACGCGCTTTATATAAATACTTTATTTGAACCCACTTTGAACCTATACACCAAGTGTAACTCAAATGATTCCTCAACTTAGAAGTATAACAAGAGGAACCACACGTAATTTTATATGGGCGAGAATCAGGAAAATCAAGGAACTATCTAGAAAATTATCAACCATGGCGGATCCTATATGTATTTCAATCCAAGAACCTGCAATTTTTGAATACAAGCCGGCTGAGGTCCAAAGGACAAGTTCGAAAACATTCTTACTAAAAGAAAGATTATTAGCAAGTAAGCGGTTCGATATCGACATGTACTTACAAAGTGACCATTTTAATTTTGGTAAAAAACAAGACGAATCACTAAAAACCCTTCAAGAAGCTATGAAGTTAGTTTGGTCAAGGGATAAACCGTTATTTGCTATAGATTGTGAAACACATGAACTAGAACGTACTAAGATAACCGAAATCGGAGTAGCTGTTATTGAATCACAAACTTATAGTTTAACTCCACGGATTAAAACACTTCATATTATTATAAGCGAACATCAACACCTTCGAAACAGGAGATTTGTGCCTGACAATAAGAACAAGTTTATGGGAGGGGTATCCTATCAAATGACAATCAAAGAAGCAATAAAAATGTTACAGCTTTTAATGCAAAAATATCTTGTTGATATGAATGGAGTATTGGTGGGACATCAATTACACAGTGATATTCTGTTTTTAAAATCACTTGATATCATTATTCCGGAAAATGTCTTCCAAATTGATACGTTAAAGTTACATAGGGTATCTCGAGCTAAAGGAGGTGCATTGCATATGGTTTTAAGGGCATTAGGAATTCCTTATGCCAACCTTCATAATGCAGGGAATGATGCGTATTATACATTAAAGGTTCTCCTTGCATATTGTGATCCAGTTGTCAGATTAGATAAAGATTTAGATGTACTATCAGAGGGGACACCTACCATACAGGTTCCACCTGATCACAAAGACCAAGCTGAGATCTCGAGAGTTGATAGTGCTACTCAACTTATGAAAGATTTATTTTAATCATGTTTTTTTTCTTTCTTTTTAACTGCAAAAAGTATGCCTTATCTCATTGTTTTTAATATATGGATTTTTTTTTAAACGGCATTTATCAGCGAGCAATTTATCTTTAATTTATTAATTTTTTTTTTTGTATTCTTTGAAATTCGAGTATTGTTTTGATTTGGATATCACGAGAGTCAGACCATAAAACTGGGTTACCTCGTCTGTTTATTCCTTTGTTTTCGTTTCATCAGTGAAATTTTCTTTACTTCAAGGATCTCCCCTTTCTTCCTTCAGATTGATCATCTTATAGGTTTTGTTCCCCACTATTTTCTTGTGTTTTTTTTTTTTCTACTTAGATTTAGATACTTAACGTGGTGATAGCATCAACATCCAAATCCAACATATAAAGGACACAGATTTTTTTTTAGAAATATGTCTTCACTAAGTCAATCTCAAGATGAGAATTCACATTTATTACCATCCAGACGACCTTCTATAGCATTCTTGGATACACCTATTGGTTCTTTCAAAGGACCAAATTCATTACATAATTTTGCTAGTTCTTTCACTAGAGCTCAATCATTTGCTGCTTCCAAAATCGACAATGATATACATAAGAAAAGATCCTTCTTTACTGGAGCTGACGAACAAGGAGAAGCTATCGAAGATGAAACATTTGATCCCGAACTTATGGTTCCTTCAACTCGTGGTGAAAGATTAAGTACGGTTATTAACGACCTTCAAAATAAAAATCAGTTGTTTATAAATAATGTAAATGAACTTGATACTCTTAATAATGACGTGTTTTATCATGACGATATTATGAATGCATTGTATGAAACACGTTCTCGGCGATCATCAGAATATGCTGCAGTTGGTGCTATCCCAATACGCAAGAGGCCTTATGCTACTTCATTTTCTAGTATAAGATCAGCAATCTCGTTAGCAACCACAGCTTCACAAGTTACATTAAAGAAGATCGAAGATAGTGAAGGAAATATTGTTACTGTATTGGCAGGTCAATCTACTGCACCACAAACCGTGTTCAATTCTGTAAATGTTTTGATTGGAGTTGGCCTCTTGGCTTTACCAGTTGGTATTATGAAAGCAGGTTGGGTTTTAGGGATTCCAATTTTAATTCTTTGTGGATTAACTACTTATTGGACTGCATGTTTATTGTCAAGTGCAATGGACACTGATCATACTATTATGACATATGCTGATTTGGGATATGCAGCTTATGGGTCAACAGCAAAGCTAATAATCTCGTTATTATTTTCAGTTGATTTGCTTGGAGCAGGGGTTTCATTGATTGTTTTATTCAGTGATTCATTATATGCATTATTAGGAGATGAACAAGTATGGACAAGAACAACATTCAAATTAATTAGTTTTCTTGTTTTAACGCCATTTACATTTGTTCCCTTGCCTATATTATCGATAATTTCATTATTTGGTATATTATCAACGATTTCCATAACCCTTTTAGTTATGATTTGTGGATTTTTAAAACCAACAGCTCCAGGATCACTTTTACAAATTATGCCAACAAATTTATGGCCTGATTCAATGGCCAATTTCTTATTAGCTATAGGTATATTGATGGCTCCCTTTGGCGGACATGCTATTTTTCCAAATCTAAAAAGTGATATGAGACATCCTTATAAATTTAATAAAACATTAAGATATACATATTTTATTACATTAATTACTGATTGTTCTATGGGAGTTTTGGGATTCTTGATGTTTGGTAATAAATGTAGTAATGAAATTACAAATACTTTGTTATTAACTCCAGGATATCCTTTGTGGTGTTATCCTTTAATAAGTGGATTAATTTGTATAATCCCATTAGCGAAAACTCCATTAAATGCCAAACCTATCATATCTACCTTGGATGTTTTACTTGGAGTTAATAATGTTACAAACAGTTCATTTAGAAAGGGATTGAACTCCATGGGGAAGTTTTTAATAAGAATTGGGGTAAATGTTGTTTTTGTTATATTAGCAATTTTATTTCCAGAATTCGATAAAATTATTGGTATGTTAGGGGCATCCATTTGTTTTATTATTTGCATAATTTTGCCTTGTACATTTTATCTTAAATTATGTAAAGGGAAAATTACTAGATTTGAAAAGTTTTTAGTGGGATTGGCTATTTTAGTGTCTTGTATCTTAGCTATAACCGCTACATATGCAGTTGTTTCTTATTAGGAAATTAGATCCTAAATGTTCAATTACAAATCTAGATTGTGATAGACTAGTTATACTTTTAATACATTTCGTAAAAACCTTAATTATAAAATATTGCCTTTATTTTCTAGTTTAACTGTTGAAGGATCTACATTCCTGATTAGGTAATGCGCCAATAATATCAGATATTTTTCTGGATGAGTAATCACTATAGACAAAGATAAGCGATTAGTATATAAACCTATTAGCCTTCCCTTCAGAAAACTATTGAACGTAAACAACAACTCTATCTAAACATGTACATCCCAAAAGCGTATTTAGAACAAGATTGGGAGCAAGTGGAATATTTAATCAAGAAATACCCTCTTGCAACAGTAGTAACTACTCAAGAAGATGGTACTATAATTGCTAATCATATACCATTTTTTCTTAAACAAGATGAAGAAACTGGAAAGAAATATTTGATTGCTCATATGGCCAAGGCAAATCATCAACTTCCTACATTGATCAAGTCAGATAATGTATTGGTGATTTTCCAATCTCAAGATACATATATTACCCCGAATTATTATCCTGGGAAACAAGAAACACATAAATATGTTCCAACTTGGGATTTTGCAAGTGCTCATATATATGGCAAATCTAGGATTATTGATGATTTTGATTTTGTTAGAAATCAAATAACTCATTTAACAAATCAACAAGAAGAAGGTAAAGTTGATTCTTGGAAAGTTTCTGACGCGCCTGAAGGTTATTTAAAAGTTATGCAAAAGGCAATTACAGGACTTGAAATTGAAATTGTGAAAACTGAATGTAAATATAAATTACAACAAAAAATGAAGAAAACTGATATTGAAGGAGTGATTAAAGGGTTAGACGAAGAGGGTTTGATTGAAGTTAAAGAATTAACCATAGAAGCTAATCAACGATATGATGCCAAGACTAAATCTTAGAGTTTATTTTTTTTTCTTTTCTTGTTACTGAAATAGTTTGCATTAATAATACAATCAAAGAACGCATAGTTGTCTATGTAAAAATTTTAAACTAATATGGAGTAAATCTAGCACCACCTCTGAATGCACCTCTACCTCTTCCTCTTGGTCCACCTCTAAATGAACCTCTACCTCCTCTCCCACCTCTAAATGAACCACCTCTAAATGCACCACCTCTTTTAATTCCAATTCCAGGAATATTTGTTCTTTTAGCACTAACTTTTAATTGACGATCTCTAAACATTGATCCATCTAATGTAGCAACAGCTTTATTTACACCATCTACATCAGAAAATTCCAAATATGCAAACCCCTTAGGTTGACCAGTATGCTTATTCATCAAAATAGTCACTCTATTAACCACTCCACAACTTGAAAAGTGTTGTTGTAATTCTAATGGAGTTGAACCATAATCGACATTACCAATATAAATTGATCTAGCATCAATATCTCTTTTTTCTTCATCAGTTTGAGGAGTAATACCACTCATAACAGTATCATTACTTAATTGATTATGAAGCTCTCTTAATTTAGCTGCTTCTCTTTCCATTTCTTCAATTCTATCTCTATTTGGATCACCTTGTTCGGAATTTATTATAAAACTAACATTTCCATCTGGAGATGGAATATCTTGAGAATGAGCTTGATCTCTTTGGAATGTCGGTTGTTGATCTTGATGTTCAGGATGATGTTGCTGTTCCTCAACTGGTATTTGTTCAGACATATTTGAATGTGAAAATTGTATTGTTATTTAATTTACACTTACGATGTAGTTCTGTTTATTTTGTATTGAAAAAAAAACAAAAAAACATCACCCTGTCGCATGCAAATGTCTCTTAGGACATTTTCTTGTAAATGGTGATATTATGCGACAAGTGCTTGAAACCCAGGAAAAATGAAATATTGTTTCAGACAGAGGATTTATTATTGGATAGATTCCAGGTATTTGTTAATAAGAAACAAGAGGTAACTGCAAATCAGTGAAGATTGGGTTGTTTACTGTAAGGTTTAAATATGGGAGAATGTCCTGAATTGTATTAACTAAAAAGGGTAAGTGTAATTTAGAGAATAAACGATTTTAAAAGATCAAGTAATTTGTTTGGTATCAGACAGTCTTTTAGGTCTTTTCTGAGGCATTGAACCTCATCTACTGTAAGTCCCGGTTTGGTTATATTCAAAGTTTACCTGAAGAAAGTGTCCTTCACGAGATTCGAGTGAGCTTTGTCTGTCCTCAAGAAACTGTGAACAAACTGGTCGTGCACTCAACAAAAAAGGTTTGGTTTTGTCACAAGAAAAAATTTCTACTAACAAGGTTACCCGGAAAAAACAACCAAAATATGCAATAAATAAACTATATATGCTAAAACTGAGAAAATCCTGGTATATTTCTCTCTCTATTCAAAGTATTCTTTACATTATTATTAATATTCCTAGGTAAGGTTTGACTACTTTCAGTTTTCTGTAATATTTGTGGGCCTGAATTTCCCCGACCTGGGAAATTAATTGCACCATAATCTTTTCTTTTAATCTTCTTTCGTTTCACATAAGTAGGTAACAATTGTTCACCTTCAGTACGTAAAACATCAACATCAGTTTCATATCCTCGATCATAAGTATGGAAATCATCATCCTCATCTGTAAGAACACTCATAAATCCGGAATCAGCCCGTGGAATTAAAAGTTGATTTTCTGGTCCCAACATATTCAGTTTTCTTCTACCAAGACAAAATATAAACCCAATTAAAACTCCTCCAAATAATATTAACCCTAAAATTATACCTACACCAACACTAATAAACCCAAGATGAATATGTAAGAAATTATCATCATCCTTTGGTGGATTAAGCCATTCTAAATTCAATGGCTTATCTATAAGAAAAACACATCCAAGATTCTCAGTATTGTTATCTCCTTTATACATTGAAGTACAACCATGAGTCAAAAGTCTAACTTCATGATTTTTGTTATATGATTCAATCAGAACACTCGAGTTTGATGCTGCTTCAAGTTTTTGAAACTGCAAGAAAATCTTGTTGTTTGATTTATGACGACATGTTAATCCAGTATCGGAATAATTTGTTCTAATTATATTCTCTTCCGTCATATTATCATGGGAATCATATCCATTTGCTGAAATACAATTCAATAATTTACTAACTTCTTCATTAGGAACAAGGTGAAATTCAATAAAACTCAAAAGATCTTGGAATGATGTGGTGATATTAAAATCTTTCATGGCTTCTGGAGTAGGTATCAATAATGAATAAGGCGAAGAAGTCATATTACCAGAAAGACTCAAAGCTTGTCTAATTTTAGGAAATATCTTTAGAATTTCCAAGAATGAATAACGAGGATTATTTGAATCTATAGTTAGATTAATTAATTCTTGGAATGGGATTGTGAATGTGTCAGGTAATAAAAGTCTATCAACTACATGAATTACACCTTGATTGAAAAGAATATCCGAATTGATGGGGATGGAAAAATCAGTATTATTCACTTTAATAATATTATTATCATACTTATCTCTTGCAATATGTTTCAAGTGAATATCATATCCATTCATATCTTGCAAAGTTGTAGTTTTCTTACCCTTTAATCCAAAATCTGAATAAATATCATTTTGAAAAATCATTCCTCCTAAAATCTCTTTGAAAAGTTTTGGGTTCGCTTCAAGATAATTCAAAGCTAAACCTAAATCTTTCCAAAGTCCAGAAGTTTTAGTTTTATCTGTACCCAAACTGGGAATACCACAGGGTAATAACACAGAATAACCATCACCATTATCATCCAAAGAATTTAAATCAAAAGCATTCAAGTAATCTAAAGTATGAAGACAACTTTTCTTGTCAATTTCAATCTGTTGTAAATGTCGATGAATCATTCCATCTGAGATTAAATCACCCAATGCATGCTTTAACGAAACGGGAGGTTCTATTTCACCTTGAGCTAAGTATAAAACTGTTCCATTACCTATTTCCAAAGGTCCAATGATTATTTTAACTTCATCATTGATTGTGGTTTCTCGAACACCATTGATTGTCGATGTAGATAATTTAAGTTTGAAACAACCTCCAACTTTCCGTTTAGAACAAAGACGACTTTCATACATGGTATATGTATTATCTTCAAGATATATTGGCAGCGATGCAAATTGGTATAACAACTGTTGTTTTGAACTGAATGCTAGTGTATTTTGAATAAAAATCGAAGAATTTTCATCTGCACTATCATCACGCAGATCCATATTCACAAATAAAGTTTGATTTGCAGTACTTCCATCAACTAATTCATCTAATGATCTAAAATTTAATTCCTTAACAAAATTAGAAAAATGCAAGGAATAAAGTGATTTTCGAGGAATCATTTCTACTGTAGGTGAGTTTAAACTTTTAAATAATGGATATTTTTGAGTATCAAATATATGTAAAACTCCATTAGACAATACTTTTGTGTGATTGCTAAATGCACGACTATTTACAATTATTCCATCACCATGTTTATTTAAATCAATTTCTAATTTAATTCCTGATTTGGATTTTATTTGAACATCAGTACCATTAACTCCCGCAATTAAGCCAGGAACCATTAAGTTGTTTAAAAGTGAGACTATATCACGTTTAATTTCAATTTCTGCTTCTTCAGTTGTTGTGAAGTTGGTAGTGGTCAAGGAGTGATAGTTTGCAAGATAATATCGAATTTGAAGTTCAGTTAAGGATTGTTCAACATAATCATCAGTAGGGATCATTATTGTTTCAAACCCTTTAAGAAATTCTTCACAAGTTTCAGGAATCTTTGGTTCTTTAGGAACATCCTTTTTCTTCTTTCTCTTTTTCTTTTTCTTAGACTTAGATCTTTTGCTCTTCTTGCTTCTCTTCTTACGTCTTAATATCAGGAAGAAATCATCATCTTCTTCTTCATTATCATCATCATCCTCCTCCTCAACAAACAACAGTTGAAACAAATGCCTTACAAATGACATACGATCCAAGGGTAAATCCAGCACATCATGGTCCCCCATTAAAACTTCACATAAAGAGGGTTTCACAGGAAGCAAATGATCTATACCTAATAAAAATGAATATTGGTGTTTTGCATATATATCTGGCTCAATAATATACGCGGTATTATCAATAACATATTCAAAAGTTTCAAAATCAGGAGTAATACTAATAGGGTAGAAAACACCATTACCTTCTTCGAGTTCATACATTGTATTAAACAAAATTTGTTTCTTACCAAGATGCCCAACTCTAAATTTCGGACTAACAATATATTTTAAAAGTTCATGATTACCAATATCATATCTATTCAGATCAACAAATGCCAGGTTCACAGGAGCCAATAACGAGACATTTTGAAGGGAGTTTAATAAAGGGATCATTCCCTGTCTTTGAAGATGTCGTAAGAAATATGAATATTGTGGTTGTGAGGATAGTATACCAACAAGAGTGGAAGGTGTAGGAGTGGGTATTGTTGTTGTAGTAGTAATTGGTGTCGCGACATGTTCTGTGGGGTGGCGGAGGATTGAGTCCAAGGCTAATGTTGTGGTGCCCGACATTGCCATGACCAGCATAAGCAAGATCCATACTACAGTTAACCACTGCATAAAAGTCAAGGGTATAATGAAAAGGAAGAGGAAAAAGAAAAGAAAGGCAAAAAAATTTTTTTTTGTTAGATATTGTGTTTTTGTTTTGATATGGTCAAAAGTTGGTATAAGGCCTCGTGCTCTAATATTACACAGTTATAATTAAAGTTCTCATTTTATTATAAACTAATGCGACATTTTTTTCATACTCTACCAGACACTTTTTTTCAAAGTATCAGACAAAAAATTTCTCAAACTTTCAAGGCGAGAAGTATAATATGCACTTGAGATTCTCTCTACTCGTAATTGGTTGAACTACAGTTTTCATAAACAGGTAGAAATGATCGGTGTTAGTACCCATACTTACTGGAGTATCAGAATTGAGGTTTCTCTTTGTTCTTTGGGTAGGATTTCTCACCATCTCAATACAACCTTTAGAAGAAATAGCTCCAAGAACAGAAACATTTACTCCTTTCATAGATTTTGTTTTAGTAACAACCTTTTTACCAATTGTTGACCACCCATATCCTCTTGTCATGCCAACGTTAAATCCTGTTTCATCGATATAAACACAGTTGTTAGCGAATTTGGGGTTGTCTTTGTATTCAATTGCCCATTCATGTCTTATGCGTGTTTTGAGGCGTGTTTTGAGACGTATTTTCAGATGTGTATTGAGACGCGTTCCGAGCAATAGACCACTTAATGATTCTCTTGAGACTAAAGTGACAGATCTTTCCAACAAACCAATGGATATTTGCAGTTGATGCTTTCAAATCGCCGAAGTTCTTGAATTTTTCTAACATATCTTCTAAAACAACCATGAGATCATCATTGATGGACTTGATCAAGAAGTCTTTATGCACATCAGTGAGAAGAGCTTATGCCTACGCTTCTTAGATTCCTCCTGAATATCGTAGAGTTTGTTTCAAATTCAACGGTTCTCCTTCCATTTCCATGTGTAGGCAGTTTGCAATTTAATTCCCAACTCTTTGACAGCTCTATCTGCAGAGTAACCTTGTTAAATAACCAGATCAAAAGATTCACCCTTTACTGTTTCATCGTAACACTTATATTTCCCTCTCTTGTTGCTACATTCATGATTTACATCTATATCTACATCTACATCTAGATCAAGTTGAGAGTCTGATTCTCGTTCATTATCTTCCGAATCAACATTCATGTCAACCAGCTTGACATCAGTAAACTTATAGCCATCGTAGCTAAAACAATTCTCCAATAACCTGTCTTCTATTTCCTTGAACTTTTCCGAAATCTTAAATTCTTCCCGCTAAAAATTCCATTATATTTTTTTATTCTTATTTTTATTTCTAGAAATGCAAATCACATAATGTATTTTTTTTCTCTTTCCAAAATCAATGCAAATTATTCGTTTTATAATTTGCTAAATGTATTGGTTTGTTTCACTTTAGTAAATGATTCTTTCTGTAGTTTTGAATATTTTCGTAAGATACCCGTTGGCAGTGCCTAAAAAGAATACGTTGTCCTTTGACTTGGACTATATAATTAAATTGAAATGAGTTTGTCTTTCAACAATTTGGTTGGTTTTCTGCGTTCTGCATTCATTAGATTGCGGTAAAACAAAGCCGGCAAACTCCAGGTTCTGGACCTCATAACCACCAGATTGATCTGACGAGTTAAGCCACAAATATTCAATAAAATATTAACGCCTCAAATTTACATAAACTGGCACCATCAATATTAAATATTTTTTAAAGAAACATTTCACAAAACCCTTCCCAAGTTGTTCGCATTTCTTCTTGGCGAATATGCATCCAGATCCGGCCAGGAACGATTGGAGAAGTAACACGATTTCCATTTTCTCCATAGTTTCATTTATATCGTACGTTTTGTGCCACATAGATCTTTCGTCAATTTATTGTTAACCCCAAAAACTAAACCAACATGTAGTATATTGAAATGTAAATTGCTGCGAAGTGACGTGAAACGAATTGCAAAAAGTTACAGTGTTTTTCAAATTAATTCAAAAATCGCAACATTTACACCCTAAAACAAAATCATGTACTCCTTAACACAAATCAAATTAGAAATAACATGTCGCACTAGTATGAAAAAAAAAAATAGCGACTGTATCAACCAAATTATTCTTGGTTATTTGTTTAGAAGTTGTTTACATTTGATTGTTAGATAGAGAGGTGGAACCATGCTTATGAATTGTACGTTAAACAATGAATTTTGCAGACTCCGTTCGTCAAAACGACTAAAACAGCAATCGTTTTTTTTTTCTCGTCCACAACAATGAACTTTTCCACTTCCAAGAACTCATAGCATGGCATGGTATACATGCATGGTTAACCAAATAATTATAGTGTTATGGTAGGATTATAGGTTTAGAAAAGGATCTTTGGAAAGTGAAATAATGAGGAAGTACACATAAATATCTTTCTTGTTCCACAGCACTAGAGATTTGTTATCTTTTTTTATCACAGACAACTAGAATGTATCGTACCTGGATATACGAAATAAGAAAACTAACCTAGCATATTACTTTAACTTTGAAGAATTATATTTACGAGTTGGACGTAAAAAGAGCTGCCCAGAAAAACTTTAATTGTATTGATGATCATTTGGAAGGAATAAAATAAATTACTGTATAAAATAAAAAAAAAACAGAAAAAAAAACAAGTAGCTAAGGGTATAGACGAGTAACGTTGAACTGATACTATTGGTTATTTCAAAATTAAACATGCTATGTTGACTAATATTGCAGAATCATCTATAAAAAGAGCACTTCCCTATTGCTATTCTACTTTTTTTTGTATTTTCTCTCTGTAGTAGAAATACAAATGTTGAGTTATCTCATATTCACTCTTTTAACATTCGCTTTAACCTCTGCTAAACAGATTAACGGAGTCTTTACTTCTTTTGATTCCTTGGTATGGCAGAAAGGTGCTGACTATCTAATTGCCGGTCCCCAATATCCAAGTTGGATTGCTACTTTGTCTTGGAGAATTAAAGGTTCACAAATGATGGCTGGAGACACATTTACTTTGGACTTGCCATGTGTTTTCAAATTCACTACCGATCACCAAAGTGTGAATTTAGTTGTTGGTCTGTCGATTTATGGTACTTGTACTTTTAAACCAGGTGATATAGTTGTTGCATTCTCCCAATTAGAGTGTGTTCTTTTAGATACTGTTACCCCTCTGCTTAAAGCTCGTGGAAGTATCAACTTTCCACTTACTTTTAATGTTGGTGGATCTGGGTTATTAACTGATTTGGAAGATTCCACCTGTTTCACTGCTGGTTCTAACAAGGTTTCCTTTTTTGATGGTTCTAATGAACTTTCTACTCAAGTTAATTTCCAAGGTGGTTCTGGTATTGCTGAGGATCCAAACACGATTGTGTATCGTAATAGAGTGGTTCCTTCAGTAAATAAACAACAACATTATCTTCTTGCTGGTAAGTGTGCTAACGGTTACACTTCTGGTAGTATTGGTCTTGTATTACCTGGACTGGTATCAAAAATTGATTGTGAATCCATTCACATGGCTATAACGAACGAATTAAATGATTGGTATTTCCCAAAAAATGCCAATCCCGAGTTTAAGTTTACCTATACTTGTTCATCATTATCTTTTATGGTTGAATACCAAAATATTCCTGCTGGATATAGGCCATTCATCGATGCACTTGTTCAAGTTCCCAAGGGTACTCTTCTTTCTATTGCTTACGTTAATACCTATACTTGCTCCGGAAATTCACTATACACCACCAATGGAAGGACTGTTGTCTGGAGTGCTTACGAGAACAATGTTGTCGGTGGTAATGGTCAAGCTGTTGAAATTGTCACAAGTACTTGGACTGGACTGACTACACAAGTCAGTACCATACCTTTTATAACATCGAAGGATCGTACCAAAACCATTGTTGTTGAAGTTCCAATACCAACAGAATACTATACTACAACTTATGTTGGTATTTCTACGTCTTATACTACATACACTGTTTCACCAGGTTTAACTGCTAGTGTTATCGAATATGAACCCGTTCATGTTACTACTACAGTTTCCACTTGTTACCCTGGTCAACAAGGAACCTTTACTACTGTATATTCTACTTCAACTTGGGCTACAGATACTGAACTTGTGGTAAGTGGATGTCCAGTAGTGGAAATTTCTACAGATGAGGAGGGTAGTACTGAAGTTGATATTACTACTGAAGTTGAAACTACTATCAACCTTGAAACCACTGCTGATATTGAAACAACTGCTGATATTGAAACCACTAATAAGGTTGAAACCACTGCTGATATTGAAACCACTGCTGATA
>KI547154.1:146114-179262 GCA_000497715.1 Spathaspora arborariae UFMG-19.1A
TTGAAACTACCACTGATATTGAAACCAAAACCAACGTTGAAGATGAATCAACTACTGGGGAAGACTCATCCACCAATGGCGCTGACACTACCGTTGATGTTACCAGTGATGTACATATTGTTACTGAATCTTCAACAACCGATGGCGCTACCCAGTCCAATAATTTGGAAACTACTCAAGAATCTGAAACTGGTCAAGAGACTCAGTCCACAGATTATTCATCTACTAAATCTACAACTGATGAAGAACAAACTTCATACTCAACAGTGACAGTCGTAACTACTGTTCCAGGCATAACGGATACTTATGTAACAACAATCACAGTTGTAACTACTGTTCCATATAGCAAACCTATTGTTACATCAACTATGGAATCATCTTCTCAAGTAAACATTGATACAACTTCATCAATTCCTGAACAAGTTTCAACGGTTGTTTCCACAGTGAGTACACTCGTTACAACTGAAATTGATGGTACTACAGTTACTACCGTACATGAATATGTCACTTCATACATTACTATTGAATCTGATTCTGCTAGTGAACAAGTATCATCTAATGGTGATACTTTTGTTGAATCGATTACATTGGGTGTACCAACGGCCCCTTATAACCAAACCATTGATATTAATAATGGTGCTGGAAAATGGAGTGTTCCAATTTCATTGCTCTTGCTTAATTTCTTATTATAATTTTCTATTTTCATTTAATCACACATCCCAAATATGGTTTTTTTATTCAATAATTCCTTTTATAGTTTCACTCTTTTTGGATTTGATAATTCTGTTTTATAGTTTCGAATATACCTGTATGATATGACCCATCATCCACATCCAAGTCCTTGTCCAGAAACTTAAATTACTTTTCTCGAAAATCTACAAACCCTCCTTCAATTTTGCACGCTCAAGATTCCATGATAATTTTACATTTTTACTTTTGTTTTCCATTGGGAAAGTAAAACCACCCACAAGATTCTTTTTTTCTCTGTACAAAATCAATGGATTTTTAGTTGATGAATTGATTGCAAAAAAAGAAAGATTTTTTTCGGGTGAGTACAAAACCATGAAAAAACGCTGTCACATGGTACAAACAAGATTTTACACAGGCTTTAAATAATTCTTGCCTTGGAAGTTTGAAAATATTTTTGTCGGATGGTTTTAAAAAAAGTGTCTGATCGAGTATGAAAAATGTCGCGCTAGTTTGTAAAAAAATGGGAAAAACTGTATTAGTAAAAAAGTCGTGTCTTGTCGCAAGAATAATGTCAGAGCTTGCTGAACTTCTTTTGTCGCTTATGGTTTCTTATGTTATGACAAGAGAAATGCGACAAAATGAGATATTAATAAAAAGAAAATAGGCTTTTAACATTAAAAAAAAAGAACTAACTAATGTTAGTCATAGCCAACAGTTCTTATGCAAATAAATGAATAATTCTATTCAGGAAGGATCTATTTCAAGTGATATAGAACGGCGTGTCTCACTAAGTGATGGGAGTATGCTTCGTCGTCGTTCTAGTATTGAAGGTTCAAGATTACAACGAAGAAGAACTGTTGAAGAAGAGTTTACCGAAGTTGCCGCTGAGAATGTTTCTCATGCATTACCTGAAGGGTTTAATGCAAAGTTTGCTGAATTTAAAGAAACAACTTTTCTAGTAAAAACTAAAAAATATCACACTATAATATTAAATATTATTCATGGAGCAATTTGGGGAGTATTAGTTAGAAAAGGATTAACTGTATTGACTACATATAATGGATCCTATTTATCTGGTGTCGTTTGGGCTAATTTTACTGCATGTATAGTTATGGGAATATTTGTTGATGGTGAAGAAGTTTGGAGTATACTTGTTGATGAGCATGCAGAAATTTATCCTCATAAAGGGGCCATACCCTTGTATACAGGTATAACCACCGGATTTTGTGGAACAGTTTCTTCTTTCAGTTCAGTAATATTAGAAGCATTTAATAAAGCTGCCGATACTGAAATTGGCGTCAGTTATAATTATCCTAATGGTGCATATGGTATCATGCAATTTCTTGGTGTGATATTGGCACAATTTGGTTTATCAATTATGGGATTTCATATTGGGAAACAATCCCTGGCAGTAATTGATAATTATATGAG
This sequence comes from Spathaspora arborariae UFMG-19.1A, assembly GCA_000497715.1. Taxonomy (NCBI): domain Eukaryota; kingdom Fungi; phylum Ascomycota; class Pichiomycetes; order Serinales; family Debaryomycetaceae; genus Spathaspora; species Spathaspora arborariae. The sequence continues at coordinate 148,236 of KI547154.1, forward strand.
ACCAATAAATAAACGTCAATATAAAATGATTGAATTTTTTTCAATTACTTTGGCAGTAATTCTAATTATTATAACTTGCGTTTTAATAGGAGTAGAAGATGATGGTGCATGGAGAAGTTGGACATTTTCCATGTTTTTCGCCCCATTTGGTGCAGTATTACGTTTTTATTTATCAAAATATTTAAATGCTAAAGTTCAAAATTTCCCCTTGGGTACATTTGCTGCTAATGTTGGAGGAAGTTTCTTATTAGGGTTATTTACTTTAATTGGAAGAGGGAAGTTAGGTACCAACGGTAGAATAAATAATAGTGTAATTGGTTGTCATGTATTGAATGGGTTAGATGATGGATTTTGTGGTGGACTTACCACTGTTAGTACATTTGTTGTAGAATTATTTGGATTGAAAACCGTATATGGATACCGATACGGTGTCCTATCTATAATGATTAGTTTTGTGATGATTATTTTGGTTTTGGGTTCATATAATTGGGCAGTAGGGTTAACTGATCCTTATTGTAGTTAATTTGCTCAGAATGAGCAATTTGATTTTTAAAAATATGCGCCAATTATTCCTATAAATAAGGCAGGACAAATAGAGAAGATCGTAATTACAACATCTAAGATTACTGGTTCAATTTAGAGTTTGCTACAATTTAAGGTTTGACATTTGTTTTTTTTTTTTCTTACCAAGACCAATCGTTATCTTATTTATTATAAATTATTAGTAGATTTATATTACTCTTATTTGCAAAGTATATGTTTAATATGTTTTTAATTGCACCTTCTTTATTATCTACAAAATCTTCAATTAATTTTCTATGAGCAAATTTTCTGTCGCCAAATCTAGCCAAGAAAATTTGCTCAATCAGATTCAAATAATTACACAATAATGACCATTGTCAGGGTCTTTTTATTTGAGAATCATCTTGGGATTATAAATTATGATCAAAATCCCTTGATGTTTCTACTTGTAAATTAAGTGCATACTATTCAATATCAACATGGATAAGCGCAATGTTATGTTTGAAGGGTTAGACTGTCTAGCCAACACTACAGATCCTCACTATATGATGTATCAAAAACAACTGCAAGCAGCTGCAGGTTGGGCTGCTCAAGCACAATATGCAAAATATACGGTTTATTTTGGAGTTGCTACGATATTTGTTGCTACAATTAAACATTTATATTATAGAATAAGAGATTCAAGATATAAAGCCACTCATAAATCAAATGCATTGACATCAACTGTCGATGTCCTCCTTTCATACTGTCGTTTTGTTGGTTATAAACAAGTTCCATCAAATATTCAATACTTTACATCCTTACCAAATTCAATTGGATCCTCATTATTCATGTTTTTATCTTCAATGTATTTGTTATGTTATTGTTTAGTACCTCATTTTTGGTATCGTGGGTGTCGAGGGTTTGGTTCTCCACCTTTAGCGGTAAGAGCAGGACTTATGGCAACAGCTTTAACACCTTTTATTTATGTATTAGCAGGAAAATCGAATGCAATTACCTTGTTAACTGGCCTTAGTTATGAAAGATTAAATGTTTATCATCAATATGTTGGAGTTGCAGCATTTGTGTTATCACTTATTCATATCATTCCATTTATAAATCAAGATCTTAGAGAAGGTGGAGCAAGCAATTTATTGACCAATTTTCAAACAGATTTTGCATATTATAGTGGTGTTCCACCAACTATATTTTTAGGATTGTTGTGTATTCTTTCTAAATCATGGGTTAGAAAACATATATATGAGATCTTTTTACATTCACATTGGTTATTCGGAATAGCTTATTTTGCAACTTTAATCTGGCATATTAATGAATCTTTAGGTGCTGACAATTATATGTGGGGAGCACTTGCATTTTGGGCAACTCAAATCTTATATCGTATCTTGATGAAAACTGCATTTAAACCAACATCTATGTTTTTAAGATCAAGAGAAGCTACTTTACATAAATTGGGTAGCAATGTTTATGAAGTAACTGTAGCAAATGCAAAAGGATATACATGGGGTCCAGGTCAACATTTCTTTCTTAGATTTGTTGGAGCAAGAATCCTTGATAATCATCCATTTTCAATTGCTTCTTTGACTAGAGAAGGTGGAGCTAGTGAAATGAAATTTATAATTGTTCCACAAAAGGGATTAACTAGAAAACATTATTTGGAATTAGATCAGCATATAACTTGTAAGAAGAAAGTATTTATTGATGGTCCATATGGTGGCACATTTAGAGAACCAACGGCTTTTGACAGAGTAGTTTTGGTTAGTTCTGGAAGTGGTGTAACTGCCACATTACCTTTCCTAACATATTTGGCAAGAAATATTTCTCAATTGAAATCTCAAGGTAAATCAATAATAACTAAAGGTGTATCATTTATTTGGATTGTTAGAAAAAGTGAAAATATCAATTGGATTAGAGAAGAATTAATGGAATGTCAACAATTAGCTGGTGATTATATTCAAATCCAAATTTATGTTACTGATCTGGAAATAATTGACAAGAAAATTGTAGTTACCACTTCACTAGAAAAAGATGATGCTGCTATGTTAGAAAACTCTATTGGTAACAGCGAATCTGAATCCTCGGTATTTTCAATCCCCAAAGAATTTACTATAGATTTTAAGAAACCATCAGTTACCAAGATAATACAAAATCTAAGATTAGCTAGAAGAAATATTATTGTTTGCTCAGGTAGTGAATCCATGAAGAAAGAAGTTAGTTCTGCCACTTCAAAACTTCAATCTTTAGTTTTCAATAATGATATCCATAATTCTCATGTTGAGGAAATTTACTTGCATACTGAATCTTTTGGGTGGTAGTTTATAAATAGAAAGTGTATAATAGAAAGTAATTGTAACGATAGAACAGTTTGTAGGTGGTTGGTACACCTCTTGACATTCAATTTTCGTGGCATTTACACATGATTTCAGGGAATATTAACCTTGAAAATGTGACAATAAAAACCTTGGCATGTGAGTTTCTTGGCAAGAAAAGAGATAATATAGTACACCACATATTACGAAAGAATGAAAAGGCATCAGCTTAGTAAACCTATGTGCTGTGTTAATTTGCCTATTGCACATTTTTTTTATTCAATGATTTTCTACATAGAATGCAACACTTTCTAAAATCTCTTTCAATCTGATTTAAGCCTACTTACGAAGTCTTGCCACTTTCAATGAGGTAATAACCGGAACTTTAATGCTTGGGCGGTATAAAACCCACTCGCAACCTCGCCTATCGTCAGATTCGGAATATCTCAGTTTAAAAACATGGTGAAACGAAGAAATCGGCTAACTCCGCGGTATCATAAACCAAGGTTCGGATAAACTCTGGAGAATGCCAAGAAATTCTAACAAGAAACACTTTTTCCTTTCCGAAAACCAGAAGAAAAGAAAAAAGCTTATAAACCACCAAACGCCGTTCAATCTTTCACAAGTTGCCCCAGTTCCCCAGCATATGCATTTTTTATTTTGTGAAATGTCTGGAGTTATTCCATATTACTGTAGAAATAATAGTAGAAATCCAAACATTTAAATCTTCAACCCCATTTCCAAATCTACCTAGTTGATGGTTCTGGGTAGTACGTAATAACCTGTAATAAAGCTACAGTTTAACCCGCAAACTTAATTTCTTTGAATCCGGAAAAACCCCGGAGAAATGCCCAGAGGGATAAACCTTAAATGCCCTACGGCTTAATACCCAACAAAAACCCCAAAAATGTGTAACTACATATTTTTCCATGGCACTAGGATAATTCTTGGAATGTGTAGAACACTGGGGTGAGGTGTTCTGATGTGGGGGGTCATGGTATGAGCTTGCTACAACGACAAAGGAAAGCACCATGTTTTTGTCAATGGAAAAAGAAGAGCTTCAAACCCTAATGATGATCTAACCAGTCCTCGTCCTAAAGTTCACCCCATTTTTCACAATGTGATCCAACTTAAACCCATTCTATCTAACCCTAACCCCGGAATAAGGTTTGCAGCACATTGTCTTTCCTGGAAGAATTATTTTCTTGGCATTTGCAAATTTGTCTTGGTTTCTGTGGTATGACACATAATCAACACTTAAGGTTTCATCAAGAGAATGTATATCCCAAATAAAGTATAAATAGTCTGGGTAATCCCTCTGATTCAAGTTAAAATTTTTTTTGCATCATCATCAAAACATTCCAATTTCAAAATGGGTTTAGAAGACAATCAATTCTTACAAAGATTTATCAACTTCGGTGAGAAGAAAGCTGGTTCAACCACTAGAGGTATCTTAGTTGGTTTATTTGCCGCCTTTGGTGGTTTCCTTTTCGGTTATGACACTGGTACCATTTCTGGTATTTTAGCTATGGACTATGTCAAACAACTTTTCCCAGCTGCTGCTGCAACCATGGGTGTTGATCCTGACTTCAGCGCTAGTGAAAAATCACTTATTGTTTCAATTTTATCAGCTGGTACTTTCTGTGGTGCTTTATCTGCTCCAATATTCTCTGATAGAATTGGTCGTAGATGGACCTTAATTATTTCCACTATGATTGTTTTTAATTTGGGTGTTCTTTTACAAACTATTGCTACATCCAATCCACTTTTAATCGCTGGTAGAGCAATTGCTGGTTTAGGTGTCGGTTTGATTTCTGCTGTTATTCCATTATATATTGCTGAAACTACTCCAAGATGGATTAGAGGTGCTATTGTTTCTTCTTATCAATTGGCAATTACTATTGGTTTATTAATGGCTGCTATTGTCAACAAATGTACTGAAGGTAGAAAGGACTCAGGTTCTTATAGAATTCCAATTGCGCTTCAATTTGCTTGGGCTTTAATTTTAGCTGGTGGTATGCTTGTTCTTCCTGAAACTCCAAGATTCTGGGTTTCTAAATCAAATGAAGATCGTGCTAAGGACTCTTTAAGAAGATTAAGAAAATTACCAATTGATCATCCAGATTTAATTGATGAATATGAAGACATCAAGGCTAACTTTGAATTTGAAAGTCAATTTGGTAACACTTCTTGGGCTCAAGTTTTCAAAAATGTCAACAAACAACACAAGAGATTATTTATGGGTGTTGCTCTTCAAGCTTTACAACAATTAACCGGTATTAATTTCATCTTCTACTATGGTACTACTTTCTTCAAGAGTTCTGGTATTTCTAATGCATTCACTATTCAAATGGCCACTAACATTGTTAATGTAGGTATGACTTTCCCAGGTATTGCATTGATTGAAATGATTGGTAGAAGAAAATTATTATTATCTGGTTCCGTTGTTATGTCCATTTCTCAATTACTTGTTGCTGCTATTGGTGTTGCCACTGATTCCAAGGCTGCTAATCAATGTTTGGTCGCATTCTGTTGTATCTTCATTGCTGGTTTTGCTGCTACTTGGGGTCCTCTTTGTTGGGCTGTTGTTGCTGAATCTTATTCCCTTAATGTCAGACAAAAGTCAGTTGCTCTTTGTACTGCTTCCAATTGGTTATGGAACTTTGTCATTGGTTACGCTACTCCATACATGGTTGACTCTGGTCCAGGTAATGCCAATTTAGGTTCCAAAGTTTTCTTTATCTGGGGTGGATGTAATGTCATTGGTTTCTTGTTTGTTTATTTCTTTGTCTATGAAACCAAGGGATTATCATTAGAACAAATTGATGAAATGTACATGAAGGTTGATAAAGCTTGGCAATCACCAAACTTCATTCCAAGTGAACATGCTTTCAGAGAAACTGACAAAATTTCTGTTGGTAAAGTTGAGGAAACTCAAGTTGAAACATCGGTTTAGACATTTCTAAATGATTGCTTTCTGTTTTTATCAATTCTACGTATTATCAGTTTATAATTAATTCTTCTTTTCAATGTTTTCGAATAAATTGATATATTTTAATATTTTTTGTAGAATATGTAAATATCCAATTTCTACTTAGGAAAGATTGCAAATTGATGTAAAGTTAATATATCAGAGAAGAGAAATAAAGAGAATTATTTCACATAAACTAAATAATACTAAAAAAATATTTATGCAGATACAAATCTTTCTTCAGCTTCCTTCCAGTTAATAACATTCCAGATAGCTTCAAAATAGTCAAGCTTAACATTTTGGTATTGTAAATAATAAGCATGTTCCCAAGCATCAATTCCAAGCAAGGGAATCAAAGGTGGAAGAACAATATCTTGATTGGCTGTGGTAACAACATCTAATTTCCCACCATTCAGAGTATCTTTAACAATCCAAGCCCATCCTGAACCTTGAATTCCAGTTAATCTTTGGGTAGTAATTTTAATTAATTCATCTACTGATCCGTATTGTTGAGTGATTTGTTTTCCTAATGGAGATTTATTACTCGGTTTCTTTCCTCCACCACTAGCAACTGGAGCTAAACTCTTCCAAAATAAAGCATGATTGATATAACCACCTCCATTGAATTTGATATTTTGTTGGAGAGCAACAATTTCTTTGGTATTACCGGTAGTTTTTGCTTCACTCAATGCTTTCATGGCCGTATTATACCCATCAACATAAGCTTGATTATGTTTGAGGTAGTGAATACTCATGATTTCTCCAGATATATATGATTCCAAGGCATCAAAAGCATAATCTAGTGTTGGTAACTGAAGTTCAGCAGTTCCAAGCATAGCAAATGGTTCTTTATATACAGCTGAAACTGGAAATAATTGAAAAATTAGAATCGATAAAATTAAAAAGTACATCGTTAGGTTTCAATTAAACAAGAAATTTAATATTTAGAAATACTGTTCATTTATATAAGAAGTTCATCGTGGGGCAATCTAATAATTATAATTGCAATAACAAGTCATATATTTAGAAACTATAAAGTTACAATCTTGGCAATATATAATTCTTATTATAACTAAAATGATTCATTATAGAAATAAATATTAGGGGCTTCCTTTTTTCCTCGTAATTTCTGACATCCTATTTCAACACTCTTACCAAAATCTTCAGAGCCACAACTTACAACTGCAGAAGATCGGTAACATTTTTCTTCAGGAAAGTTCAAGGTATCAGCTTGGATTTTCACCAATTTATGTACATCCATTCTTGAGCCGTATAATTTCTCTATTTGCAGATTTGGAGAAGAAAAATCACTTTCAGCATTGGGAATTGAAGTTGAAATACTATCTTTTCCTCGATGTTCAGGGTCCACGGGTATAACCTGGCTTGCGGTTTCTCTTGTTATATAAACTTTAAACAGTAATTTCCTAGAATTTATAAATTTAGAAAGCCTTTGAAGCGAATCGGTATACCAAGATGCATTTTCAAACTTTCTTATAGACCAATAAATTGATATTGTTGGTCTGGGAGGTCTTCCAATGTAGTCATTTTGTAGTTCCCTAGTCTCTATATCTTCCAATAAATCGATACAAATGGGGAATATGAAAGATGCACCAACCCCAATGGCAAAAAAGGCAACTGAATCAAACGTTATCAAAGGTTGAAGTTTTGGAAAGAAAGGACCATTTATTCCCGCTTTCATCTTGACTATATTAGGATCAGTGACTCTTTTGTAGTCTGGTTCGGGTTCTGATTCGGTCAGAGATTCTACCGAAGATACGTTTGATACAGAACTTTGTTCTTCCAATTCTTTATCGTTTCTTTCTTTCTCCAATTGTTCATCTCTAATTTTCTTTACTCTTTTATATAATTTCTTTGTGAAACCATTTTTTATCTTGATAATCATCACCATCTTTCCTGACTCTGCCAAACTAACTAATGTAAACGGATGATATTGAAATAGACTAATTTTTCCTACATTTAAATAAACATGCAGCCCAGCTTTCCATGTTCCATATTTTGGAATCAATAAACTATACCATGTATTTGTATTCATCTTGGACATTTTCATGGGAACTGTCACTTTAAGAGTATCTTCATCAAGTATTTCAAATTCAGACCAACCTTTAGTTGGAGAATTGACTCGGTGAGTAATTCTAAACACCCTTTCTACAATTTTATCAAGGACAAGTAGATGAACAGCAAGAATAACCATTGCTCTGTTTCCTTTGTTATGAAAAAATGCCATCAATAAGAAAATAAATGAATAAATTCTATGTTTGACCATAAAAAGATCAAAAGCAAACTGTCTGATGATTTTAATATTGGCAAATAATAACATAGTAAAACAAGAAAATGCAATCCATCCAAATATTTGAGGAGGGATCTCCAACATTTTTATGAAACCGACACTTTTCCAGTAAAGTGTACCCACGATAATATGAATAACAATCATGGCATAGATCAACCTAGAGAACCAAAAATGAAAAAAGACAGCTCTATCATATGATAGTCCAGTTATAGCGGTAACGAAATCATTCTTGGTTACCAAAAGATAAACTGCTGGCATATTTCCCATGGCAACTCTTGCAAGTCGTTTCAGGATGACATAGTATTGAGGTAAATAATCAATATCTGCTGTTCGCATTGTACTAAATCTATAATTAACCGTGATGAATACAGCAAACAAAATAAGTATACTTGGTTTATAATAATAGTTCTTTTTGGTGAATGGAATTTTAAAGTAGAAACATTTATTCAACATTTCCCAATAGTCAAGGAATACAAAGAATGGTTTATATTTTACTGTTGTTATATCTCTCCTATATCTGAGGTACCGTGGTAGCCAAAAAAAGAGTAATCCATGACCTATAAAGACCAATGAACTGAAAAGGAAAGTGAACCATTGATATTCTCTATTTCGTTCCATTTCAACAAAATACTGTTGATCAAATGGGATTGAAGAAACCATAATGAACAATTCAAACAAGTTAGGTATAATTCAAACAAGAGTTTATTCCGGCAAATAGATAAATTTACAATTATATTTGAGATTTTGATGGGAAGTAAAGAAATTTTATGAGAAGGATAGGAAGAGGTAGAATTAACCGTTCTTACATACGTTTAATTCTAGGTATTCCCATTCAAAACCCGAATCGGGAAATAGTTTTCAACTGGAAACTAAAAAAGGGGAGTGGTTCATAACTTAAAAAAATGTATGTCCCAGTGGTCTGATTGGTTAGTCTAATGGTGCTTGAACCCATGGCAGGAAAAATAAGAGAAAAAAAGTATAATTTTTAAATTCTCTTGGCATCAAAATTATCTGATTAATCTTTACAAAAAAAAAAATAAAGAAAAAAAAACTATTCCTTTAGAACAAATTTCAAACAACCATTCTCTCGGTTTAATGTAGCCCCAACTGGTACTCAAACGAGGGCTTAGAATGGGATTTGAACTTGAAGAGGAATATCATACTTTCTCTCAACATATCCACTAAAGAAGACTATTAGGTATAACCAATCACCAACTTTTATGGATATGGTTCTTGGCTCTGTCCTGTAAAACACTTTTTTTTCTTTATGGTACCGATATCTGCGATACGAGTTTAGAAGAAAAAAAATGGTAAACTTTCTTGGCAAAAACTACACGTGAGGAATATTGACATAATTCAGAAGTTTTGCCGTATAACATTCGCTTGGCAATTATGTTTTTGTGATATCTTATATTGACACGATAAACATGAGGGGTTTACAATCTTTTAATGGCCGTCTTCCTTCACTAGTAGGTAGAACAGACCAAAGGGACTTGATCAATTGCATTCATCACAAGTTGATTTGCAGTAAATGGCTGAATAGTTTTACAATCATATCTAGTGTTGTAGCGAAGCTTAAAAAAGTGTTGGGATTTGGGAAACAATAGAACAAACAATAAACCAAACAATAACCTATTGTGCTTTTATTTTTGTGGTTGTGTACATATGAACTCAATTGCGCTGTTCGAATACCAAATATGATTGGCTTGACTTAGTACTTGTGATTCTCAACTATAAATAAAATTATTCCACTGAATCAAGGATATTACTTGAAGAGGGTAGTCATGGTTATGAACCTTGATCTACTTAATTAATTGGTTAAATTATCTGTGTTATGATGCAAGTCAATGCTTGCAACTGAAAAAAATGGGCAAATTTTAACAGTTTTGTGACAACGAGGGTCCATTTTGGCAGAGCAATGCCCCAATATCGGAGAGATTACGATTTTGTGCATGAAATTCAATTTGTCATTTAGGAAAACCGATTACGAAGTTCTTTTCTTAAAGAGTACGCTATTGGTGATTGGTTTGTTTTACCGCTTTACACGATGATGATAAAAATTAGTTCCTATTGTATCAATTATAAAATCTGACAAATTGCTACTTTAATATTCATATTCATTTCATTTTTTACATCAGTAACACTATGAAATTGAATTCACTCGTTCTATTATCAATTACAATTGCTTTCGGGGTTCAAGGTGCAGACATCACTGTAGCACCTCGTGCTGAAGAAACCGAAAACCCTTACACCAAATTTCCTTCAGTTGAAAAGACTGCTTCCATCAATGGATTTGCTGATAAGATTTATGATAGGATGCCAGAATGTGCTAAGCCCTGTTTGCTTCAAGATACAGGAAGCACTCCATGTCCATACTGGGATACTGGTTGTTTGTGTGTTATGCCTCAATTTGGCGGTCCTATTGGTAACTGTATTGCTGGCGGTTGTAAGGGTCAAGAGGTGGTTACTGCTACTTCCTTGGCTTACTCTATTTGTTCCTCTGCTGGTGTTTGGGAACCATATTGGATGATTCCAGCTTCCGTTATCGAAAGTTTAGATGCTGCAGCCACTGAAGAACCAATAGTGAAAACCACACCTGTTGAAACCACACCTGTTGAAACTAGTCCTGCTGAAACTACTAATCCTGGTGTCACCAACCCTCCCACATCTGAAGAAACTGAAAACCCTTACACCAAATTTCCTTCAGTTGAAAAGACTGCTTCCATCAATGGATTTGCTGATAAGATTTATGATAGGATGCCAGAATGTGCTAAGCCCTGTTTGCTTCAAGATACAGGAAGCACTCCATGTCCATACTGGGATACTGGTTGTTTGTGTGTTATGCCTCAATTTGGCGGTCCTATTGGTAACTGTATTGCTGGCGGTTGTAAGGGTCAAGAAGTGGTTACTGCTACTTCCTTGGCTTACTCTATTTGTTCCTCTGCTGGTGTTTGGGAACCATATTGGATGATTCCAGCTTCCGTTATCGAAAGTTTAGATGCTGCAGCTACTGAACAACCAGAAACTACAACCGATCCTCAAGTTACTACTGATCCTGAAGCTACTACAGAAGGTGAAACCACTCAACCAATTGAAACAGGTGAGACTGTTGAAGAAACACAAACCACTGACGTGGAACAACCAACAGTAGATCCTTCGAGTGAAGCTTCTGAAACTAAAGAAGAACCAACAGAAGGTCCTTCAAGTAAAACTACTGGAGTTGAAAGTGAAATTGAAAGTGAAATTGAACGTGAAACAGAAACAGAAACAGGAACAGAAACACAATCCAAGGCAATCACAAAATCAACTGGAGGTCATTGGAATTCTACTTCTACTGAAATCATTTTCAAGACTACAACAAAGGTAATTGAAGATTGTGATACAAATGTACCATGTATTACTTCAATCATCAGTTCTTGCGAAGAAGAGATTAAAGCTCTTGAATCAGTACAATCTAGTGCCTCAGAAGCAAAGAAAACTGAAATTATTACAAGTTGTGAAGCTGCTAAATCCTCATTATCTTCCGTTCAATCAGCTGCAAAAGAAACACTCGAACATTTAACTAAAGCTCCAGTTGAAACAGAATCTCCAGTTGTTGTTACTGGTAAAGCCAGTGGTAAGTATGTTGGGTTTACTGCCATCATTGGAGTCTTTATGTTTTTTTCATTAGCTGCTCTTGTTTAGGATTCTTCTTAAATGGTAGTTCAAAGTTTTTCTTATACATACTTTATATGACATATCTCTTTGTATAGTTATTTTGCTAATTTCATGTAACCCCCATAATTGATAAACACAAAATTGGTTGTTTGTTTTCCTAAACAGTGTGGTAAAATAAAACTAAGTTTTGTCTAAAACTCTAAATTTAGAAAGATTTAGAAAGAATAGACGCGTTTTCAAGATCTAGAACAATTCTTTTGGTCCTTTTTTTCTGCGCTTTCCTGTTTTGTGTTAGACCTCGGTACACGACCCGTAGGTCTAGAACATGGAAAAGAATTCTCTCTTACTATTTAGATTTGCATCCATCTGTAAATAAATTCATATTTTCATAAGTTTATGAAATAGGAGTATTTCGTAGGTATAGCATAAACTAGCATGAAGCTATATTGGTAATGAAGTTAATCTTGAAATCATATACTGAATATTTGACAGATTAATCCAGAAAATCTAGAAAAATTCCTATACATGTTAATAAATGTCAATACATGCCGTATCCAAATGTAACATTCAATAAGGCATCATTGAATTTTGATTCAAGTGAAATTCACTTTGTAGCTAAATTCAAACACATGGTGAGGAATTTAGTTGAAATTAAAACAAACATGAGATTTTGGAATAATGGTATCACAAACTATGCAACAATAATATCTATGAGCACTGTCAGTTTAGTGGCGAGATCCAATCCCAAAGCTTACGAGTTCACCCTGAATTCACAATAACTACCCCTTAATGAAATTAGCAAGCAGAAAATAAAAAAAAACCCAGATTTACACCCCCGCCTTATTTAAAGTCATAATTTTTATAGTATTAAGGAAAAATTTAGATCATTACTTTATATCTATCGCAAAAATTAGGGAATCCATCACAATTTGACATCATGCAGAACCCCATAAATTCCGAATTCAAATGTTAAGCGATACCAAAAATTTTGTATAAAAAATAAACAGTGGATTAAAACGGAACGCCTCCAAAAAAAAATAATAAGAATCTCCATTTCATCTTTAGTTTATCTGGAAATATTTAAACACTAATTAGCAACTATTGATACAGCCAGCGCCACGATTGCTAGACGGGTATTTTCAATAACTAGTTTTAGGTACTTGGGATAAAATGGCTTATTCGGTTGTAGCGCTAATTTTGTAACTTGTTACATCAAGTCAAATTCTTAAACCAGATACTTCTATATATAGAAGTGCAAAAAGAAAGAAAATAGTATTTTTTAAGAGGCAAGAAAAAGAAAACCCATTGTTTTATCCCGAACAAAAGTGGTGTCGTTGATTTTCTAGAGTGTTTGGTTTTTTTTTTTGTAGCCTGGTTAAAAGAACTACGGTATGAGATTTGTATCAACTTGGTTTTATCTTAATTTAGAATCTTATCAGGCTAGCTGCATAATTCTAAAGTGGTTGACAACTGATGTTAAGGGGGGGAGGAAGGAGCATTTCCCCAACAGACTGCGCCAGTATCGTATTTCAAAAAAGGAGGTAATTTATTATCGCTAGTTAACGGACTTGATCATGCATTTTCTAGTTTAAACTATTTTTACTACATTAGGATTATTAAGTTTTATTTTTTTATTTTTTTATCCTTATACTGTACATTTTTTTACACCCATTTAGTCAATCAATTTTTCTTAAGGCTCACCGTTTCGAATTTTGAAGGTTTTTTTTTTTGTGGTTGCCATTTTCCTTTTACTCATTCTTTCTTTTATTAGTGAAAAGGTAAAAAACAAACTTGTTACAACTTTGTTCTAGTTTAATAACGAGTCATTATCAATACTTGGTATAACTATAGACAAATACCAGTGCCAGTTTTTTACATTACGAAACTTGAAATTAGGAATTTTATATCATTGAGAATTTACGACACGACTCCACTTTTTACAAAAAAAAATTTTGCCCAAACTCCTGAATAAAGATTTTAGATAAACACATCAGAGATAGGTACTATGAGTCATTCTACTTCTCCAACATCTAGAAATTCACTTTTTGGTTGGGCTAAAGGCTTGAAACGAGGACATTTTGTTTCGAATGAATCCCTTAATGAAATTAGTAGCGATGAATCAATTTCTAAATCTCCTACAAAAGGTATAACCATTCAGCATTCAACACCACAATCAACTAATTATCAACAAAATCAGTCATCTTCTCAACAATCTAGTATACCCAATTTTGGATCGTCACCTACAACCGCTCAACAAGCATCTGATTTACTTCGTCCATTACTCAATCATAAATCTAGATCCAATAACAATATAAATAGAGTGAGGTCTAACTCACTTAATCAATCAGAAAATAGTTTACGTCAGCATCGGGATTCATTTTTACAACATAATTCTTTAGTTGATGAGAATTCTAAATATTTTGGTGTTCCATTACAACAAGCTTTAGATGAAGCTTGTGCTAATATTTCTATACAAACAGGAGATGAATCACAAGGTTTAAAATATGGACAAATTCCTATTGTAGTGGCAAAATGTGGGGTATTTTTAAAAAATAACGGACTTGCTGTAGAAGGGATATTTAGAGTTGGAGGTTCATCTAAAAGGTTAAAAGAATTACAAGTGATATTTAATACTCCTCCTTTGTATGGAAAAAATTTAAATTGGGATGGTTATACTGTTCATGATGCTGCTTCTATATTAAGAAGATATTTGAATGCATTACCAGAGCCTTTGATTCCTTTGGAAATGTATGAATCATTTAGAGATCCTTTAAGATCAAGACAAAGAATTATAAATTTTATGAAATATAAAGCTGAAAATCCTTCAAAGTCAGTATTAACATCATCTACTTTTGAAAGTAGTACTTCTGAAGTAATAGATTTATCTCAACCTTTAACTGAAGCTAATATTGGAAGATTAAATAGTTCTGATTCAGGAAATTTTAAAGATTCTGAAAATACCTCGATTAATCCTGTTTATTCATCAACTGAACAATCAAAACAACCTCAACTGAGTGATGATGAAAATAATCTTGAAAAACCAAGAAAGAGATCGAAAACTTATAGAAAATTAACTACAGATGTTAATGCAGCTATTAATGAATATAAAGAATTAGTAAACCATTTACCTGTGGCATCTAAACAATTATTATTTTATATATTGGATTTATTGGCTATGGTTCAACATCATTCACAAGAAAATTTAATGAGTTCAAGAAATTTAGCAGCAATTTTCCAACCATCTATATTATCTCATCCAAATCATGATTTAGATCCTGTTGAATATGCTTTATCTCAATTAGTTGTTGAATTTTTGATTCATTATGCTTATAGATTATTACCACAATATGCCAACAACACGAAAAAGGAAGATGAAGATATTTTAGTTGCTAAAGATACTGGTAAAGAACAAATTACAGAAATTGTATCATCTGAGAGTATAAATACTCCAGGAGAAGATGAAAAAGAACAAGCAGCAAAATCAGAAGATTGTGAATTTAACAAGAATAGCAATATACTAGGATATCAACATAATGTTACAACTTCAATACCTTTTGAATCTGATGTGGATGAAGATTATGATTTATCTGATGCAAATGATATAGGATCAGATTTGGATGAATTACATTTTCAACAATTACACAATCAAAGTGGGTCAATTAATTCTTTAAAACATAGTGAGAATTTGGCACCTCCAATTGTTGTTTCACCTGCTGATACGAGAGTGTCTAATGCAAGTGCTGTATGATTGATGTATTTCTAAGTGGCTGGTATAAATATTTTTGAAATTTTTTGTAATTATTTAGTAGTTTATAGAATCAACGGGTATTTACTGTATTAATTTGTAGACCTGATTTTGAAAGAATCTTGCACTGAAATTGAACTGAAAAAAAAAAACTTGTCGATGTTTTTGTTTGACCAACACAAAACATACAGACGGAGCAATAATAGGCATGTCAGACGAAGAACGAATCAACGGAAAAGAGCTACAAGAGGAGTTACAAGAAGAAATAGATGATTTATTTGGTGATGATGAAGAAGAAGTAAATACAAGGGAAACTAAACAAATAGAAGAAGATGAAGAAGACCAAGGCGAAGACAACGATGATGACGACGACGACAAAGAAGAAGAAAATGAACAAGAATATTCCGAAACAAGTAATCAAGTAATTGACATTTCCTTACCCCGTCATGCAATTGCTCATGTTCCAGAAAAAGACACTTTTTTGTTAAAAATGCCAGTTTTTTTAAACGTTGAAGCTCATCCATTTGACCCAAATGAATTTAAAGCAAGAATTAATGAAAATGCTGAATTACGTCAAAAGACTGATTTAACTGAGAAACAAAAACATAATGATTTAGTTTCAGAAAAATTAACTAATGAAAATACTATTAGATGGAGATATTCTAATTTAAATGATGAAATTATTAAACAATCTAATGCTCATTTTATTGAATGGGATGATGGTTCATTATCATTAAAGATTGGTCAAGAATTCTTTGATATAAAACAATTACCAATTTTTGATAATTATCTTGTTAAAAGTCATGATAATTTAGAAATTTTACAAAATGATTCTATAATAACTAAAACTATAAATTTATTACCTGCATCAACTTCAACTTCAACTCATAGAAAATTAACTCAAGCAGTTAAAAATATTCAGAAAAAGTCAAAAATCTTGGGAACCATTACTGATGATGATCCTTTAAAGAAACAAAGATTGGCTGATGAATATGAGAGAAAGACTTTAAAAATGAAACGACAATTGGAATCCAAAAGGAGATTACAAGAAGAAAGAATGGAAAGAAGTAATTCACCTAGTTTACGAACAAATGAACGTCCTTCAGCGTATGAAAGATATGCTAGAACGTATGGAGAAGATGAATATGAGGAGGATGATTTTGTAGCCAATGACGAAGAAGAGGAAGGAGGATATGATGATGAAGAAGGAGAATCAGGAGAATCAGGAGAAGAAGAAGAATTTGAAAAAGGAGCAGAAAGATTAAGGAAATTGAAAGAAGAAGGAGCAGCTAAATATAGAGAAAAATCACATGATTCAGATGAAGAAAGTAAAATTCGGAAAAAGAGAAGAATTATTGAATCAGATGAAGAAGAAGATTAGATTTGTATAGTATATAACATAAATCTCATATAATTCCTAAAACGGTAACAAGTCAAAAAAAAATAAATTGTCGATTTTAAAAAGAGAAACCCCAACTTTTCTATAGGTACCAAAACTTATGTCTTCCCTTGTACGTCCCTTAAGGATCTTACTTTTGGGTGCTCCTGGTTCAGGAAAAGGAACCCAAACAACAAGATTACTTAAACGATTCCCCAATGTTCAATCTTTATCTACTGGAGATGTTTTAAGAAGTCAAATCGCAGCAAATACGAGAATTGGTAAGGAAGCCTCGGAATATATTAAACGAGGGGTGTTAGTTCCTGATCCAATTATGGTTGGATTAGTTATTAGTCAATTAGAAAGACAAAAATGGTTAAATCCTAAAGCTAGTTGGTTATTAGATGGGTTCCCTAGAACTTATAAACAAGCTATTGCTCTTGATCATTCACTTGATCAAAATGATTGTACGCTTAATTTAGTTGTTGAATTAGATGTTGATCAAAAAGTCATATTAGAAAGAATTGACGCTAGATGGGTTCATGTACCAAGTGGAAGAGTATACAATATAGATTATAATCCTCCAAAAGTTCCTTTTAAGGATGATATAACTGGAGAACCTTTAACTAAAAGAAGTGATGATACTGCTGAAGTATTTCAAAAGAGATTAGATCAATATAATAGAGAAATAGAACCAATTAAAAAGTTCTATTCAAATCATGGAGTTTTACATAAAGTCAGTGGTAACACTTCTGATATTATTTACCCTAAACTTGAGGCTTTAGTACTTGAGAAATTTGCATAAAGCTGTTTGTATATATATATTATTTATATGATTTTAGTTCTGTTAGTTTTTTTTACAAAAACATGTAGTTGTTTGGCCCACACCAAAGGAGGATTTTTCCCGCGGGAGGAGTTTCTCTCGCACGGGAAGGATATTCTTTTTGCACTAGAAGGATGGTTCAGCCCCCAGGAGAGAACTTCATTTTTTCGCACTAATTTTGTACATAAATGGTGAGTATTATATACTGTATTATACTCTGCATTGTATAAAACTTATTGTTCAATATATGAAAGTAAATTTCGTAATAATGTTATCAGTAGAATTTTTCTAGTTTTAGAAAGTAAGTTTCGTTATTGAATACCATAAAAGTATAATTTCTACCTATTTGGAGTAAAAAAACAAACAGCAATCCCAACGAGCGCTGCCTCCTTCCCCTGCGAGAGAAACTCCTCGCACGGGAAAAAACTCTCCTTCGACTCGGGACAAACATATTTGTTCTTTTTTTTTTCTCTTCTAGTAAATTTGTTTCTTCACATACTATACCATGAAATTCTTTATAGATGACCTACCTGTGTTATTTCCATATCCTAGAGTATATCCAGAACAATATACGTATATGTGTGACATCAAGAAAACTCTTGATGTAGGTGGCAATTGTATTTTGGAAATGCCTTCAGGTACAGGTAAAACTATATCATTATTATCCCTTACTGTTGCCTATCAAATGCATTATCCTGAACAAAGGAAAATCGTATATTGTTCGCGTACTATGTCAGAAATTGAAAAAGCATTAATTGAATTGTATAAATTGATGGAATTTAGAGCTAATGAATTAGGGTATGTTGAAGATTTTAGAGGATTGGGTTTAACAAGTAGAAAAAATTTATGTTTACATCCAACAATTTCAAAAGAAAGAAAAGGAGTCGTCGTTGATGAAAAATGTCGAAGAATAACTAATGGACAATTAAAGAATAAAATTGAAAAGGGGATAGTCACAGAAAATCAACAATTAGAAAATCCTGAAGTTTATGGTTTATGTTCATTTCATGAAAATTTAGAAGAATTAGATCAACATGATTTAATTCCACCCGGTGTATACTCGTTTGATGGGTTATTGAGATATTGTAAACAACAAGGAATTTGTCCTTATTTTACTGTGAGAAGAATGATGCCATTTTGTAATATTATAATTTATTCATATCATTATTTGTTAGATCCTAAGATTGCTGATCGAGTTTCCAAAGAGTTATCTAAAGACAGTATTGTTATATTTGATGAAGCGCACAATATTGATAATGTTTGTATAGAATCGTTGTCCCTAGATTTAACTGAAGATACTTTGAAACGAGCAACAAGAGGAGCCAACAAATTAGGTGATGCTATTGAAGAAATGAAAGCTCAAGATAGTGAAAAACTTCAAAATGAATATGAACAATTAGTGGAAGGATTGCGACAAGCCGAAGTAGCTAGAAATGAAGAATTATTCATGTCAAATCCTATACTACCTCAAGATTTACTTGATGAAGCTATACCAGGAAATATACGAAAGGGAGAACATTTCATTGCTTTTCTTAAGCGATTTATTGAATATTTAAAAACAAGAATGAAAGTATTACATGTTATTAGTGAAACCCCAATAAGTTTCTTAAAACATTTAAAAGAATTAACTTATATTGATAGGAAACCACTTCGGTTTTGTTCTGAAAGACTTTCATTACTTGTTAGAACTCTTGAATTGGCTGAAATTGAAGATTTTAACGCATTAAAAGATATAGCCACATTTGCTACATTAGTTTCAACTTATGAAACTGGTTTTCAATTAATTTTAGAACCTTATGAAACTGAAGGTTCTTCAGTACCTAACCCAATTTTACATTTTACATGTTTAGATGCATCAATTGCTATAAAGCCAGTATTTGAAAGGTTTTATTCCATTGTCATAACATCAGGAACTATATCTCCTTTAGATATGTATCCTAAAATGTTAAAATTTCAAACTGTAATACAAGAGTCATATGCTATGACGTTAGCAAGAAGATCATTTTTACCCATGATTGTTACAAAAGGTTCTGATCAAGTTTCAATATCTTCAAGGTTTGAAATTAGAAATGATCCTTCGGTTGTAAGAAATTATGGATCGTTATTAGTTGAATTTTCAAAAATCACTCCTGATGGAATGGTGGTTTTCTTTCCCTCTTATTTATATATGGAATCGATTATATCTATGTGGCAAAATATGGGAGTATTGGATGAAGTTTGGAAATATAAATTAATTCTTGTTGAAACACCAGATGCACAAGAAACATCTCTTGCATTGGAAACATATCGTAAAGCCTGTTCAAACGGAAGGGGTGCTGTTTTATTATCAGTTGCCAGAGGGAAGGTTTCTGAAGGAATTGATTTTGATCATCATTATGGTAGAACCGTATTAATGATTGGTATACCATTTCAATATACAGAATCAAGAATCTTAAAGGCAAGATTAGAGTTTATGAGAGATCATTTTCAAATTAAAGAAAATGATTTCTTATCATTTGATGCTATGAGACATGCGGCTCAATGTTTAGGTAGAGTTTTACGAGGTAAAGATGATTATGGGATTATGGTTTTAGCAGATCGTAGATTTGCCAGAAAGAAGAATCAGTTACCTAAATGGATTGCACAAGCATTGAATGATTCAGATACTAATTTATCTACTGATATGGCGTTAGCTACTGCGAAACGATTTTTACGAAGTTTAGCTCAACCAGCAAATCCCAAAGATCAAGAAGGTGTAAGTGTATGGAATCTTGAACAATTAGAAGCATATCAAAGGAAATATGAACGCAAGCCAGTGATTGATGAAGTGGAAAATGTTGCTGAAGAAGAAAATTTCATGGACATTGATGATGCTGATTTGGATTTGTTATAGTTTAAATAGTTTTTTTTTTTTTTTTTTTTTTTTTTTTTTTTTTCACTCTTGTATCTGTAAATGTCACGAATAGCAGTTATACTTGAAATCAACTCAACAAATATTAAAGCAGGGATTGTAGGTAAAACTCTACCTGAAATTGTAGTTCCAATAAAATATTCTGTCAATGAAGAGGAACTGTACCCGCAATATATCAACAACCATGCATTAACCAACAACCAAAAACAGGATATAATTGATTCAGCTAAAAGGAATAATCCCAAGTATAAACAAATGCTAAGAATATATCAACAATCACGAGGGAGTTGGCTTGACTTGGAAAATATTGATGAGCTGTATTTAACCAAAATCTTGCACAACATTTGGTTAGAGAATTTATTGATACTGCCAAGACAAACAAAAGTTGTATTGATAGATTTTGAATTTTCAATTAATTTAAAACAACAATTGTGTAAAGTATTGTTAGAAAATTTGAGAATTAAATCTTTGGTATTTGTACCAAGTACTATACTTAGTGTTCTTGGAAGTAATCGACGAAATGGATTAGTTTTAGATTTCAATTGGAATAGTTTACAAATATGTAGTGTGGTTGATCTTCGTGAAATATATCGACAACAAGAGATAAGTTTAAGTGGAGAGATGTTGCATTTTGATACTGTATTGAAGTTGTTGGAGAGTATGAATGATGTTGATATTGATTTTGATTTTGATAGTATAGAGAATTTAATATATCATCTGGAAGTTTCATTTAACATGAACCGAGTGTTAGAATTAATTGACAACCTTTTACAAAAGTCAGATATTGATAACCGTAACTTATTACTCGAGAATATTATAATAACAGGACTGGTATCTAACATAGCTAATTTTAAACAAAAATTAGCTGAATTAATTACCACACAATATCCCCAAGCTAGGGTTATTCCAACTGTGGGTTGTTGGACAGCTTGCTCATTATACACTTTTTCTATTAATCCAGAATTTGAAGAAATTACAAATAAATCAATGATAAGTATTTAATAAATATCATATATATATTCAAACACTTTATCTAAATACATATCTTCATTTTCTTCAACTTCAGTAACAATTTCACTAGTGATAAATTCCGACCAAACACGACCTTCAAATTTAAACCACTTTTTAAACCAACCAATATTTGGCTTTATCTCAGCTTCACTTTTAAGTTCATACTTAAAAATATTAAGTAGAGTTAATGAATCTTTATCTTGATTAGTATGTGAATTGAGAAACATATTATAAGGAAGATCAATTGGGTTAATTAAATCTTGTAAATTCAATTCAACATTTTCTGTCAAAGGTTTTGTCATATGTGGTTGAATTGTAACATTAACTGTTGGATAATTTGTTTCTTGTAAAAGTGTAGGATAAAATCTAACTTCAGGTTCAATTGGGTTATCAATCAATTCAGGAGAAGCTTCATAGAATACTTCGTTTTCAGTACTTGACAAACTAACAGTATTTCTAATTTCTAATTTTTTAATTGTGTTAGTTTGTTGAATAATAATTGGAGTATTTTCAAATACATTTGAATGAATTCTTTTCAAAGGAATGGTAGATTTTTTAAAAGGATAATTACCAGTTATATCTCTAAACAGACTTCCTGAAGCATAGGGTTGATCATATTCTTCATTTTCATTAACCGCTTGCATTGTTGATTTGGCAGCCGAAAAGAAGTAATGTTTTTTTTGTTTTTTTTGTAAACTATTTTTAGTATGGTGCGGCGAGGAGTGTTTACTTTTTCATAAGTCCACCAATATACTCTTGAAAGTACTGAATTTCACTATCATATTTATCACATACTGTTTTAGAATCTCTGATGTTACTAATTAAAGTGTCGATCTTTGATTTTAATTGTAAAATTAAATCAATTTTTTCTTGTTTCAGTAGATTACTTTGAGGTGAAGATTGTAATACAAACAGTTTACGTCTTGGTTGGGCAGGTTCAGCTTGAGATTGTTCAACTTGAGTTTGTTCAACTTGAGATTGTTCAACTTGAATTTCTTCAGCTTGAATTTCTTCAGCTTGAATTTCTTCAGCTTGGTTGGATTGTTCAACGTTCAGCATTGTGTAGTTAGCCTACAAATAAAGTGGTGAATTCGAAATTTCAGGATCAGTCAATAAAATTTGGTAAATCCACACCCTGTTTGTTTTTCCCCTCAGATATAAAAGGAAAACGCTGCGGTCCTGCGGTAAAAAAAATCAGTGATTACAAATTCCAACTTCAAACTATAAGCCATTGACAATGTCTTGGGGTGGATTTAAGAAAGCTGTAACTAGAGTTGGTCAATCAGTTACCGTTAAAAGCGTTGACAAAACTTTAGACAAAGATTATGACATAGAAGAAAGAAGATACAAAGTTTTAAATACTGCAGGTACAAATCTACAAAAAGCTGTAAAAGGGTATTTAGATTCTTTACGTGCAGTTACTGCGTCTCAAGTTACAATTGCAGAAATTGTGGCTAATTTATACGAAGAATCTAAGCAAGGTCCTGGTTCGCAATATGCAAATGTTGGTAATTATTATTTACAATGTGTTCGGGAATTTGATGAAGAAACAGTTAAACAATTAGATGGACCTTTTAGAGAAACTGTATTAGATCCAATTACAAAATTTGCCAATTATTTTACAGAAATTGATGAAGCAATTAAGAAAAGGGCTCATAAGAAAATTGATTATGATCAATGTAAGGCAAAAGTTCGGAGATTAATTGATAAACCTTCAAAAGATGCTGGTAAATTACCCAAAGTTCAAAAAGAATTACAAGTTGCTAAAGAAATATATGAGGATTTAAATGAACAATTGAAAACTGAATTGCCTCAATTGATTGCTTTAAGAGTGCCATATTTTGATCCTTCATTTGAAAGTGTTGTC
The DNA here is from genome assembly GCA_000497715.1 of Spathaspora arborariae UFMG-19.1A. Classification (NCBI taxonomy): domain Eukaryota; kingdom Fungi; phylum Ascomycota; class Pichiomycetes; order Serinales; family Debaryomycetaceae; genus Spathaspora; species Spathaspora arborariae. Next base: position 171,714 of record KI547154.1, read on the forward strand.
AAGATTCAATTGAGATTTTGTACCGAAGGTTATTCAAGACTTGCTCAAATACAACAATATTTGGATCCTGCATCCAGAGACGAATATGCTAATGGATTATTGGATGGAAAAATTGATGATATGATTGTTCAAATGAATGGGTTAAATATAACAGCATTAGGTAAGAAGTAGTAATAGTGGTAGTAGTGGTGTTAGTAGTAGTGGTGTTAGTAGTAGTAATAGTAGCGTATAACAATGTAAACCAAGAAGAAGCGGAGTTTTTTTTCCGTGGGTATAACTTTTTTTTTAAACCTGAAGTTTCTAGATTTCAACTTAAAATAGACAACAATTCAAAATCTGGTTCATTTTGCTAATAATGAAGAGTCAAAATGAACCGACTTTGTTGGCAAAGTCATTATTAATACGAATAATCACAGCTATACTAAAATATCCTTCATTGTTTATCTTGCTACCTTCAGTTCTTATGTTCACCCTTTCCTTTGATGTATTATATGATTTTACTATTAAACAATTTAATTCACATTTAGCAAGCCAATTTGGTATTTCAGAAACATTTCATTTTAAAAACAGTTGTGATTTTTCTACACTTGAAGCATCAATGTTGTCCAAGATTACTCTTTTACATGAGAATGTCCTTGATTATACATTTTTACAACAAGTTAAACAGTTTGAAGAATCTTTGAATTGTACTTGTATCATATCATTGACAAATTTTGTTCCCTTAGATAGCAAGGTTCATTTCAAGAATAACTTAGTACGATATTTAAACTATGATTTGAATGTTCCCATAACATTTTTATTCCTTGGAGATTTACGTAAAATAAATCATCTTATAGAACTGGCAGGTTCTATAAATATATTTGTACTACATGATACTCCTTTAAATGTTGCAAACTTTAATGTTTCCACAGTCACTGATTCTTCAAGTATAACTGGATTCATTGACTATTTCCTTATTCAAAATAATTTGTCATACACAATATTCTTTGGTATAAGTAATTTGACAATATACAGTTTAATATTTGGGTTTCTTTTATTCATTTATTTATCAATTGCCAATAATAGTAAAATTAGATCAAATATTGGATTGTTATTTGGTTGGTTAATTGATGTGTTTGTTTGTACTTTAGCATCAGTAAATATTCTCAAATTTATTTGCCGATACCAAACTTGGAAATTAATTATTGAACCACTGACTAGATTTACAAGAATAAGTATATTTGTTATAGTTGCAATACTTACGTCGCGTGGTCTTTTCAATTCAATAAATATATTAACTGATGCTAATGAATCTGATATTCATAAAAAGTTATTTCGATATTATGGTGGGTTTAGAGGAGTTCCCCTAGTTACCAAGACTCTTGCAATAAACGTCACAGTTTTGATGTCTTTGGTTTTATTAGGAGTTTGCGTATTACACATCTGTTTTCAAGGATTTTTCTTGCAGTCAATGTTGAACCGATTATTTAATTGGGGGTTAATTTGTTTAATTGCATTAATATTTGAATATTTTATGGAATTAACATTTATAGCTGGGATTATAATTGTCGATTTAAAGAAAATATCCTTGACTGATGTTATACAAGATTCAAATAGTACCAATGAAATATCTACACTTTTATTAAAATTGAAATATCCTTCACATTCAAGACCTAGTGAAGATAGTTTCCGGTACAAATTAGGTCAACTATTTTTACGAACAATATTTACAAGAACTACAGAATTTATCTTGTATGGGTTGGCAGTAATTCAATTACTTGGAGCGTTTATTCATTGGTCATTAATTATCCCCAAAAAAGACGAAGGAATAATTAATTTACGTCATGTTAAAATTGTTAGTGATGTACACACTACAGTTTACTTCCTTGAATATGCATTGATTGTAATATTTATTCTTGCGTTAGCAGGAATTATATTCCGATTTAATCCTCCAAATCCTATAAAATCTACAGAACTTTCTAGAGATTTTGTTCAAAATGAAAATCATTTCAATTCAATTAGTTTAACAAATGGACATTCACTCGATATAGTCAAAATTAAAACTAATCCTAAATGTTCATTTGTAGTAACTATCGGATTAGATCATAAAGTTTACATTTGGTCTCCATTGAGTCTAACTTCAAAACCTATAGATATTTCTAGTAAAGTTAATGACAAAGAATTTTGGCCAATTAATCATGTGGCAATTAGTGAAGATGGTGATTATACTATATTAATTAATTTTAAGTTTGGAATAATTGAATGCTTTAATCGAACTGATATGCTGTTTATTTGGATGCACCAAAATAATGAATTTACCAAACATGCAAAAATATTGGATTCATTTTTTAGAAAGAAAACCGTTCCTGGATTTTTGGCAAGACAAATATTAACTAAAAGTAGACGAGGAAGTGATGTTTCAATTAATGGGAATTACCCACCACCTCCTATATCTATGAAATCGTTTAGTGAACAACAAAGAGAAATTGCGCGAGAAGTTACCTCTGGCCAATTGAATAAAGATGAATTTGTAATTATATTAGAAACTGGTTCATTGATTGTATATTCATGTATTGACGGTAAAATCAAATCGTCAAATATAATTACATCAATTTACGGAAATGACACAACAGATTTAAAAATTTTATGTGCCAAGAAAATTCGAACCCCGAGAATAAATGACAGAATTGTATGTCAAATTTCTAATTCCGATTTAATTGTTGCTACAGTTATAAATAATAGTTGGAAATTCCGCAAATTAGAAATTAAACAAGGGGAATATAATCAAGAAAAGAGATTTATTCCCCCTACTCCTAGTGGTAAATCCAATCATGATTTTAGTTCAATGTATAAAGAAAAACCTGCTCCTAAACTTTCTGAAATTAAAGGGTTGAAATTAAATGTTCCATGTATAGTACCCCTTGAATTCTTAGGTATGATTGTTATTGTGAAAAATTTAATTTGTGAATTAATTGATATTCAAACAGGTATTGTATTAAAAACATTTAATATTGCTAATTTTAAACCAAATAGTTTTAAAGTGACTCATCTGGAACCTACACATTGTAAATTTTGTGGATGTGCTTCTATTCAAGCATTGTCAATTGTTTATGAAGATGGTGATAGCAAGACGATAATCAATCAAACATATAAAATCGATGAACAAAGATCAAAAAGTAATATTTGTCTAAGAGTGGAAAGAGATCCTCGAGAAATTAGATGTCTTGGATTTAATGCAGTGACTGAGCATCAATATTGGTATAGAAATATTACTAGTTGGCAAATGACTGATGTAAACATGATTATTGGAATAACAAAAAAGGATGAAATTGATAATGATGAAGAGGAAGAAGTAGTAGTAACGTCGCCAGTGAAAAGTGACAGATTTGATCAATTGGTTGAAAATCGTGGGTTAATGTCATTGAAAAATCGTCGTAAACAGTCAAAACCACAATTGAAAACATTGAATGATATTTATGAAGGATTTATAATAACTGTGTCTGATGGTAAAAAAACTAATTATCAACTTCCACCTATTGTTTCAGATACCCATCGTGATTTCTCACATGAACGTATCAATGCAATTGAAAAATATGGATTTAAATCGATAATCTGTAATTTTGGAAATTTACTAGAAATTTATTATTTGGGGAATGATAAATTAATTGAACAAGAAATTTACTATAATCCTGATGTTTGGTCGCAAGATAATAAGAGTGTTCTCAATGGAACAATGAAAGATAAAAATAGACCACCTCAGAACAGTGAATTGTTATTTATAAACAAAAGAAGAACTATGGGTAAAAGAAGATAGTCTTTATAATGTGTAAATTTAAAGTTTGATCATCTCGAATATCCCAGATTGTAAATATATCAAAACCCTCAAACTCCACGGATTCTTCCGTTTTATTGCCCTCTCCGGTGTTTTCCTTTTTCATTTTTTTTCAAACCCCTAAAAGTCCGCGCGATAAAATGCCCAAACCCCGGTAATTCCATAATTAAACATTTGTGGTTGCAATTCCCGCACTTGTATCAAAACCCCTACATTATATCATACGGTTTATTGTTTAATTCTTTTTCTTATTTATTTCTTTTTTTTTGTAGTCTGATATTCTTTACTATAAATATCAATATCTTTCCTGATTTATATATCACCATTTCAATTTATTTTTTTATATCATTCCAAACACAACATAATTAATTATGAAGATCATTTCTGAAGAAGAAAAATACGAACATCAAAAACATATCCTTATTGAAGGTTTGAAGGGATGTGCAATCGGTGCTATGGTGGGTTTTGGTATTGTTAAATATATGAAAATGAGACATCCTTTGAAATATGCTAAATTTAATCCCTCAATGAGAGCTGCTACTTATGCTATGCCTGCAATTACTGTGGGTGCTTTCTATGCTGATCAAGGTTCAGTCAATTTCGATGAAGATCGTTATCGTTCTGATTATTTAAAGAAACAAGAATCAGAAGCTTTAGAAAGGTTTAATAAATTATCTACACAAGATAAGATATTACATAAAATGAATGAAAACAAATATTCTATTATTATTTCTGCTTGGGCAGCTTCATTATATGGATCTTGGACTCTTGTTAATCGCGATAAATATATGACTAAAGCTCAAAAGATTGTTCAAGCGAGAGTTTATGCTCAAGCAATTACAGTTGTTTTATTATTAGGTACAATCTTGTTGAGTATGCATGAAGCTGAATTAAAGAAACAAGAACCAGCTCCAGTTCCAGAATGGAAGAGATATTTAGATGAACAAGAAGCTCTTAAGAAAGAACACAAGGCATAATTTTCTACCCTTTATTTATTTGGTTATATAGATGAATTTTACGATTAGTTTGAGATGAACATGTAGTGTAGTAAGCTTCGCGATGTGTTTGTAATTGAAAAAAAAATGACTTGCTTTTTATTTTTTGTGACGGCAACTATGTAACATTTCCGGTGTGCATATTATAAAACCAGTGACATCATTCTAGTGGTGATTCTTGCATACTGATACGGAAAGGGTAAGTTAGAGCAATCAATTATTCACTTCCCGTACATTCTACAAGGTATATGGGATTCAATTAATTGCAATGTGGCACCATTTTTGTAGAAATTTAACGAAAAAAGTTTGATAATTTATTCTAGTAGAGGTGAAAATTTTCTATTGCGTCAGCGGATTTGATAGAAATAAGTACTAAGTTGACCTAGATTAACAATAATAACTTCAAATGAACATATTTATAGTAATAGATTGTGACTTCGATACTTTCTTTTCTCAACTCCAGACATAATCTCGGAAAAACTGCATCTCGCTTAATTCAGCTTAACACCATATGTCTTTGACCCATTTATTTTTTTTTATTCATGTAAATCTACTTTCATATATAATTTATAGTCTCAATATCTATTCTCTTTATGAATAACGGGAATCTTGATGAAATATTCATTTCATCATACTAATTACCTATACTATTTTTCAATGCCATTTAGTATCCAGTAATTGACCCAATGTCTTTCGTTTGTAAGCTAATCAGGTATACTCCAAGAAAAGAGGAAGAGAGAATGCTTGGTTAAAAATCCAAGAAAATATTAAAAGAATGGTTAAAAGTTATGGACTAGAAAAAAAACTATCTAACGAATTAACAGATCCAAGAAGCAACCAAGAAATATCAAAAAATTACAAGTGAAAAGCATTCTGTCAACTAAAAGCTTTAGAAATCACCTATCTGAAGCGCAAAACATGACTGTTGTTTCTGAAGCAGCATTGTTCCGAGTATGTAGCTGAGAAACTGGTTGACAATATATTTCTAGTATATTCTTGTATATCAAATAAATTTTTCTAAAGGATTCTCTCAGAGAAGAAAAATCAATAGTTTTCTTCAATTAAGAATTGAGCACTACATCTATGTCAAATACATTGCTACACAACAACTCATACATTAGATAAGACTGATTACACCACAACGTACACCGATGAGAATAGTCAAGTATGGACAGTTGAAGTCACTATTACTACTGATGTAGACGGCAATTGGTACAAAACAACTCACACATTAGAGAATAGTCATTATACAACCACTTTCATAGATGGCGAAAGTAATGTTGTCATAGCTGAGGTGATTGTCGCAACTGATGAGAATGGAAGTAGGTACACAAGTACATTCACAGTTGAGGAAACTGAGACTACTGAATTGTTTGAACCAACCTATTACACTACTACATATATTGATGAAGATGCCAATAGTGTAAATGCTGAGATTGTTGTATCAACTGATGGTAATGGTAGTAGATTCACAAGCACGTATCCCATGGAAGAAACTGAAACCAGATATTCTAGTAACAGCGAAGTTGTTGAAACTAATGTATACAGTACTTGGTTTATTGATGAGTACAGTAGAAGTGTAAATGCACTCATTGTGGTTACCAGTGATAGTAATGGAACTTGGTATACACGCACGTACCCAATGGAGTATTCTGTAGAGTATATTACAGTTGAAAAAGGAGATAGCATGTCATCTGATCTAGTTGGTAGTTCCGAGGCAATTGGAATGACTCTGTACACCACTACCTATATTAACGAAAACTCTAAATCTAAGGTTGCCTTTGTGATTGTATCTACTGATGCTAAAGGTAACTGCTTTACATATACTAGTGATTTTGTGGTTGCTAATAAAACCACTGCGAATACTGATGATAACAACTTGTCAAACGAAGGTGTTGATAACAGCAATAGACGACACAAGTGGAATAGCCGTACCAAGAATTTAGTTCCTGAAGCTTGCGAGAACAGTAGTACTTATATTGACGAACATGGGAATACTCAGACAGTTGTGGTTTGTGTTACCAGTACTGGTGATGATTTTATGTCTCCCATTGTAAATGACGTTGAAATAACCCACTCTTCGGCTACATACGTTAAGAACGGTACAATGAAAACGGGTGAAGTGAGTACTTTATCATTAGAAACGGGAGATGGATGGATTGATTATCCAAATGATTCTGGTTTTACAATAATAAAGTTACCGGTGTTATTCCTTGGTGTGTTCGCGTTTATGGTCTTTGGATTGTGATACGGTGTCTTTTTTATAGTTTATATGAATTAAATATATTTACAAAAAATATGAATTTGAAACATCTTGAATTTAGAACATGTATAATGTAAGTAAAGTAAACAGTGATGTAGAAATACTCTATGTTTAGATGATGGAACCCGTGGAAATGTTACATGTGTAATTGTTGGACAAAAAGGTAATGACTATTGAGAATGGACGTACCAAGGAGCACTGGTTGGGTTCAGTGGCTAGTTTGGAGTTTTTATTAACTTCTTTGTAACAAAAAGTAAGCTATAGGAAGATAGGATAGGGAAGGGAAGAAATAAGTCTCAGAATTAATTCTGTAAGTAATAATACAAATAATGTTGTTTAAAAAATATACGAAAATGAAGCAAAAGTTAGGAGATTGGGACAATGAAAATTGGAATTTTCAACCCTTTTAGTAATAAAGTTGCGAAAATATAATGATAAAAATGAAAGCAAACAAAATTTCAGAAAACAAAGTCTAAGAGC
>KI547155.1:0-13371 GCA_000497715.1 Spathaspora arborariae UFMG-19.1A
GCTGTTTCTGTTTCCTCGGTAGCTGTTTCTGTTTCCTCGGTACCTGATTCAGGACCCTCTACCTCTGATAAAAGCCAACATATAAGTCCTACATCAGAATCTCCAAACTCGGGACAATCATGAATATAAACAAACACAGAAGAATCATCTCTCTTGGATGGTAGTTCTTGTGGGCGTGTTTGATATTCAACTTGGAAAGGAGTAGTACAAACATAGTCCCCGTCGAAGGAATTGGCTTCCATTACCCAACTTACGATAAAGTGATCTGGTGAATTTAATTCATCATCTATCTCATGATCATAGATTACTATAGTATCACCAAGGTAGTCCTCGGCAGTTTGAAGTCCACTAAATTTAATGGAGACTATACTATCATGGTTTAATTGTGAGCCATCTATTTGGAATTCAACTTTCACTTCATAGTAGTCTTCAGTAATTTTATTAATAGAAAGGAATTCGAACTTTTCTAGTTGTGGAAAATCTTGCTCATTGGAGAATTCACCAAATGAAACTTGACATTTAAGGTCATCGTATAATTCACTTGGAATGCCCTCTTCTGGGGGTGGGAAATCTCCTGGGAAGGTAAGTTTTGGAATATCTGATGTTGTTGCTGTAGTTTTAGTGGTTTCTTCGGTTGCTCTTTTGGATGTTTCTTCGGATGTTTCTTCAGTAGTTCCTCCAGTGGTTTCTTCCGTGGTTTCTGTAGCTATTTCTTCTTCTGGGGAACAGATATCTTCCCAACATTGAAGGGGATATTCTGCAATGTATCTCCCGCAGCCATGAGTGATCAAAGTGTAAAAAGAAGGCCATTGAAATTCGATATCGAACCAGGTAGTGCATCTACTTGAACCCACCTTGTCTGTTTTCATCACAAAAACCAAGAAAAAGTGGTGAAGCGAGCCTCCAATTAGGTTTAGTCCTTCAGAATTATCTAAAAGTGTGATTTGTTGGGAGTTACGATCATCATCAAGAAGATTTCTAATGGTAATTTTCATAGGTTGATCTGAGTGGTACTTGGCATTATGGTCCGAGAGTTCAAGTTCAAGCATAACCTCGTATAAGTCTCCCTGTATGTGACGAATGTACTCAAACTTAAAAGTTTCTGTATAATATCCATAGAATTTGGAGAATTCGGTGCTACAACCATCAGTGAATTGTAAAGGACAATCAGTTCCTTCTGGTAGTTTTGGATTTAGAAGTGTAACAGTTGAAATTTTATCATCTATTTGAGTTGTTTCTTGTATTTCAGTGTGTTCTTGGGTTGTTTCTTCGGTTGTTTCTTTGGTTGTTTCTTCTGTAGTTTCTTCTGTAGTTTTTTCGGTTGTTTCTTCTCGAACAGTAGTAGTTTCGTCGTCAAGTGGTTCATCTCCTTTTTTACAATCTAAATTCCAACATTGAAGAGCAACATCTGTATCATCGCAATCATAACCATAGAGGTATTGAGTTTTAAGTGCAGATCCTTCTGTAAATCTTTTACTTAAAGGATGCGTACTAAGTAGGTATTCAATCTTTATTGGAGATGCACAAACTTTATCATCATCTTTTATTTTACCAAGCATCTGCCAACGAATGAAAAAATGGTAGGGAGAAGATCCAAGTATATTTATACCCATGCTTTTATCATAAAGGATTCCAAATCCAAGGTAATCGAAAACCGATCCAGAATTAGGAACACTGATTGTAACTTTTTCCAAACCATCAAAGGGTAATGGTTCAATTTCAAACTCTACTACAACTTGATAAACCTCGTCATCAATCCTTTCAATTTCAACAAACTCAAATGTTTTCAATGGAAGAAATCCGCGACTGCTTGATTGTAATCCAAATTCAACATTACATTGTTCTTCTAGAATTGGATCAGGACAAGAATCATCGGTTGGATATAGCCAATCACTGTATTTTGTCAGGACGGTAATTGGTGTTGTATCATCTGGTCCTTGAACATCTGAAGTAGTAGTTTCTTCTGGTTCTTGTATACCGGTGGCAGTAGTTTCTTCTGGTTCTTCCAGGGCTTCTGGGATATCCTCTCCAATACATTTATATTCATAACATACTTGTGGAATATCTCCTGGGAAGTTAGTATCTGGGCATGCGTGATAGTATGAAAACGTAGTTGGAATTGGTATTGGTTCCCATCTTGCTCGTTTATTAAAGAGCATAGAGCCAGTATATTCAATTGCGAATGGAGGAACGCAGTTATTCTCGCCAGTATTCCCACGATACCACCAGTTTATTGAAAATTGATAAAGATTGTAAATTTGATCATAATTTTGAGCCCGATCATATATTATCACTGTGTTTTCGTTGTTACGAAGATCGATTATTTTGACAGTATCAACTTCTGACATGAAGCTTTTAGCTTCATTTACATCAATTTCAAAATCAATACCAAAACTAAGCCAGTTATCCATGACTACCTCTGCATACGTGATTCGGAAATTTCTCAACGTAGGATACAGTTGTTGGATAGAGTTTTGGCCAAAATTAAAATAGCATTTATCCGCTAAGATTGGTATTTCACATTCATCAGCAAGAACCAATAGTAGAAAGCATAGAAAATTTAGAATAAAGTTAATTTGTAGCATTATAATTATATTTTGTTATTATATACTGTGAATTATTATATATTTCAAGAAGAGAATATACAAAGGGAAATACGTAGCTTTATATTATGTCAACCACGAGGTGTAATGATGTTGACAAAACTGTACTTGGGCTATGTGCATGATTCTCCAACATGTCATTTCTACTGCTCTATGGTTGAAATAATATTAATAATTATTTTTTTAACTCTATGTTTGTTCGAGCAAACTATTAAAAAATAATTAATGGCATAGATTCCGAAAGTTGTGTAAACACCTCAAGGTTGACGTAGTAAAATTTGCAGTATTTTTTATTGCAAAAAATTTTTTTAGACTGGAGATTTATTTTTTGTCCAAATATTAGAGGCGTGATCGAAATAGAAGCTGACTAATTTATGCAAGAGAACAAGCAAATTTATTCTTTGTCATTCCATTAATAAAACGTTTGTGTTTTCCCAATTTGGATTAGAAAATGGTACGGCAAATCTAAAGAATCTATGACCTGTGATTTTGCAATGTATGCACCCCCTCTCCCCTCCCAAAAGCAAGATATTATTCTTTTACATAATTAAATGTTTAACTGTATAAAAGATTTGGATAGAGAGTATATAGAAGACCAAGAAATCTAGTAGTCTGGGGAGTTACGTGGAATGTTTGTTGTAATTCTTGTGTTTAAGTCGTTGAACAGTGTATTTCTTATTATACCCCCTTTGGTTTTTTTTATAAGCAGCAAAGCGAATTACATATCATGCTAAAATATAGGTTAAAACGAGGGGTAAGTTAATTCAACCAAATTAATTTAATATTTCGAGTCCTTTAGACGAAAAAGAGGTTTATAATGACAGATATATTATTTTTTTTTGGTCTTGTTTTTTCTTTTCTTTTGATATCAGAGATGAATCATGCGAGATTTAAATATTACTTCGTAAGGTAGATCATGCATTTGGAATGTATTAGAAATGATATCCCTATTATTCTTATGAGGCTTAGAAATTGATGTCAAGACTAGGCAAGAGTTGAAGTTTTTCGTAATTTCAAATTTTTTGAATGGTTTAGGAAAAGTGTACAATGGAAGAATTAACGAAGGACGATCTTCATATTTTCTCATTCAGGTGAACTTTAAACTTTTGTCGTGATTGAGCATCAGTTACTCAACCATTCTTGAATAATCAAGTCTCTAGTCACATTTCCTAGGAACTTGTACTCTTCACTGTTTTAATAGTGCATGCTCTGTTACTCTGATATTTACATCTACTCCTAATCAAAGAAATAACTAATTAGTAGTTAGAGCTGGTTGTGAGAAATTCTTTGATTTTGAACGTGATGAAAAATTGAGTAACTTTGAATTCCCGGTTCGGACTAACTTATTGATGTTACTTTCTGCACTTATCTTCAGAGTTGAGGTATGTCCAACTTGAAAAGATTGGTAATTTTCTTTAAAATAATCTTTCCAGGTGAAACTCTTGACTGATATACTCTATTAAGTAGTATTTGGACCAAGGAGTCTACTAATTGATAAAGTTCATGGTGTTCTAGACCCCAGCCTCACGATGATCTGATTAACCGAAAAAAAAAACCTAACCAAAAAAAAAAATATCATACTATATAAATCTTTCACCTTTGTGTGTGTTCATAGACAACTTACAACTAGATAAAAATGACCGCTGAGATCAATATAGATACTGCTACTTTAGAACAATTAAGGGATATTCTTTTAAACAAATCAGGAGACACCAAATTAGCCAATAGATTTAGAGCCTTATTTAATTTAAAATCTGTGGGTGGTGATTTATCTTCAGAATCTTCAAACAAAGCAGTTGAATATATTTCTCAATGTTTCCAGGATGATTCTGAATTATTAAAACATGAAGTTGCGTACGTTTTAGGTCAAACAAAGAATTTAACTGCTGCCCCTTATTTACGAGATGTATTAAGTGATGAAAAACAACAAATTATGGTGAGACATGAAGCTGCTGAAGCATTAGGTGCTTTAGGAGATAGCGAATCTTTGCCATTATTAAAGAAATATTTTGTTGAAGATCCTGCTTTGGAAATTAGACAAACTTGTGAATTGGCTATTGAAAGAATTAATTGGGAAAATAGTGAAAGTTCTAAAACTGAGAAATTAGAAAAATCTTTATATAATTCAATTGATCCTGCACCTCCATTAGCTACTGATGTTTCTAATTCTAAAGTTGAAAAATTACAACAAATTTTAAATGATCAAGAAAAGCCTTTATTTGAAAGATATAGAGCTATGTTTAGATTACGTGATTTAGGTACTGATGAAGCATGTTTAGCTTTGGCCAGTGGGTTTGCTGATCCAAGTGCGTTGTTTAAACATGAAATTGCTTATGTTTTTGGTCAGTTAAGCAATCCTGTTACTGTTCCTTCATTAATTAAAGTATTGAAAGATGAAAGTGAAGCAGGTATGGTTAGACATGAAGCTGCTGAAGCTTTAGGTAGTATTGCTACTGATGAATGTTTACCTGTGTTGGAATCATTCCTTCACGATAAAACTGATGTTGTTAGAGATTCTGCTATAGTGGCTTTAGATATGTATGAATATGAAAACTCCAATGAATTAGAATATGCCACTGTTAATTAGTTAATATATACACTTTTTTTTTGTTTTATTAGTTCTATACTAATTATTAGTTCTAATTATTAGTTCTAAATCTATAACCACATGAAGTACAAGTATAAAACACTGTAGCACCTTCATCTGCCGATCTTAGTTGTAAAGTATGGTATGACATTTCTTCATTACCACATTTAGGACATTTTTCTTTGATGGTAGCCCCTTCATCTAATTCATCTTTCTTCAAAGAAGTCTTTACTACTGATCTTGCCAGTTTTAAAGTTGAGGGAAATGCATCTTCACTTGATGTAGTTATAACTTTTAAATTGGCAAATTTTGATTTAGGATATGATTCATGACATACATGACACTCTATATGTGAACTTGAACTATGTGAATCTAATAAGTTTCCACAGTATGTACAAAATATTAAAGAACCAACAACTGACATTTAGAATTGATGAAGTAGGTGGTGATGCTTGATGTGTTTGGTTCTGTATGTAGATCTTTTTTTTTTCAATGAGATGTGGATGTAGATATTGCAGGTTTTACCGGAGTTAGGATTTTTACAGGTTAGATGAATATAGAGTGAACCTAGTAAATGTCCAGAATTTATTCAATATGACTAATAAGGAGATAAATTGTAGGTATTTCAAACTTTTGGAAACAATTCAAATACATTTATCAGGAAAAAGAAAAAGAAAAGAGAACATATCATTTATGGTTCTCAGCTTCTAGAGAGTGCAAAATATTTGGTAAGAATTTATCAAAATAATTGCAAATTACAATATTAAGATATTAAAATACTTCACCACAAAACAAATGAACCAGCTATATCTTTTCTAAGTTTATAATAAATCCATATAAACAACTTATCATACCAAAGTTCCTATCTTTCATATTACTTTCAATCATTTCAAAAACCTGTTCTCAATACATCACGTGGAAAGCACGTTCATTTCACGTGATCGTTTTTTTTTCCCACGCCAAACGCGCACACAATGGCAAAAGTAAGTAAAAAAAAAAAAATTTCCAAAATTGTTCATACAACTACTATTTAAGGACAACACAACATGGCTAGTGCACAAGGAATTCCAGATTTATCCAATGCTATAGTGGCCCAAGATGAAATGGGTCGTCCATTTATTATAGTTCGTGATCAAGGTAAAAAACAAAGAAAACATGGTGTAGAAGCAACAAAATCTCATATATTAGCTGCTAGATCAGTAGCTTCAATTGTGAAAACATCTTTAGGACCTCGAGGACTTGATAAAATTTTAATTAGTCAAGATGGTGATATTACTATTACTAATGATGGTGCTACTATTTTATCACAAATGGATTTAGATAACCAAATTGCTAAATTATTAGTTGAATTATCCAAATCTCAAGACGATGAAATTGGAGATGGTACAACTGGTGTGGTTGTTTTAGCTAGTGCATTATTAGATCAAGCTTTTGAATTGATTGAAAAGGGGATTCATCCAATTAAGATTGCTAATGGGTTTGATGAAGCTTGTAAAATTGCTATTGATCAATTAGATAATATTGCTGATGTTGTTCCTATTGAAGATGAATATTTATTGAAAGCAGCAAAGACTTCACTTGGATCTAAAGTTGTTAGTAAAGCTCATGATCATTTTGCTCAAATGGCTGTAGATGCAGTTATGGCAGTTGCTGATCTTGAAAGAAAAGATGTTGATTTTGAATTAATTAAAATTGAAAAAAAAGTAGGTGGTTCAATAGAAGATTCCTTATTAATTAAAGGTGTGCTATTAGATAAGGATTTCTCTCATCCTCAAATGCCAAAGCAAGTTAAAGATTGTAAGATTGCTATTTTAACATGTCCCTTTGAACCTCCAAAGCCAAAAACTAAACACAAATTAGATATTTCTACAGTAGAAGAATTTAAATTATTGCAAGAATATGAAATGAAAAAATTTCAAGAAATGATTGATTTAGTTAAACAATCTGGAGCCAATGTTGTTGGATGTCAATGGGGGTTTGATGACGAAGCCAATCATTTGTTATTAGCTAATGGATTAAATGCCATAAGATGGATTGGAGGTTCTGAATTAGAATTATTAGCTATTGCTACTAATGGACGTATTGTTCCAAGATTCGAAGATTTAACTCCTGAGAAATTAGGTACTGCTGGAATTGTTCGTGAATTAGAATTTGGTACAACAAGAGATCGTATGTTGGTAATTGAAGATTGTTCAAATAGTAAAGCTGTAACATGTTTTATTAGAGGTTCAAATGAAATGATTACTGCTGAAGGTGTTCGTGCATTACATGATTCTCTTTGTGTTGTTCGTAATTTAATTAGAGATAATCGTGTTGTTTATGGAGGAGGTGCTGCTGAATTAACATGTTCTCTTGCTGTAAGTGAAGCTGCTGATAAACAAAAGGGAATAGATCAATATGCATTTAGAGCATTTGCTTCTGCATTGGATACAATCCCAATGACATTAGCTGAAAATTCTGGTTTAGATCCAATTGAAACTTTATCTAGTTTAAAGGCAAAACAAGTAAATGAAAATAGTTCAAGATTAGGTGTTGATTGTCTTGGTAAGGGAACCAATGACATGAAGGAATTATTTGTTATTGACCCTTATATTGGTAAAAGACAACAATTATTATTGGCTACTCAATTAACTAGAATGATTTTAAAGATTAATGATGTAATCATTAGTGGTAAAGATGAATATTAGAATTTAGTTTTAATAAAGAAAAATAAATAGACGACAAAGTGTAAGCTTTTGAAATGTAGGTAATTTATATGTAAATTAACTTAGAAGAAGGTAATACTGTTCTTCCAGTAGTCTTTAGCTACTCGGTAGCGTCAAATCTGTCAGGTCGTGTACTTGAGGTCAAAAAAATCGCTTGGTGTTGAGAATCGACCAAAGCTGGAGCCACCCCTTTTTGTAATACCTCCCAAATTTCAACTTGTAAACTGGTATACACCAACAACTATCAAGAACTAACCAATCAATTACAATTGAGAATATCCACTAGAGAAAGTGTTGATATCAATTGAGTCTTTGTATTAATTTTCCTTAGTTTGTTTTAAATAGTTATTACAATATGAGTAGTATTGGAACACCAGCTGTTGTTATGGACAATGGTACAGGATATACCAAATTAGGATTTGCTGGAAATGATGCACCATCATTTGTTTTCCCCACTGCAATTGCAACTTCAACTGCTTCTGCAAAAACTTCCAAGGGAGCAAGATCAACAAACTTGTCTTCCAAACGTGGTTTAGAAGATTTAGATTTTTATATCGGAGATGAAGCAATTGAAGCTGCAAATGGTCCTAACTATTCTATATCATATCCTATAAAACATGGACAAATTGAAGATTGGGATCAAATGGAAAGATTTTGGGAATCTTCTATTTTTAAATATTTAAGATGTGAACCTGAAGATCATTATTTCTTATTAACTGAACCTCCATTAAACCCACCTGAAAATAGAGAAAGTACTGCTGAAATTATGTTTGAAAGTTTTAATTGTGCTGGGTTATATATTGCTGTTCAAGCTGTGTTGGCATTAGCTGCTAGTTGGACTTCACCAAAAGTTCAAGATAGATCTTTAAGTGGAACAGTTATTGATTCTGGAGATGGGGTTACTCATGTTATCCCTGTTGCCGAGGGATATGTTATTGGTACTGCTATTAAGAATATCCCCTTAGCAGGTAGAGATATTAGCTCATTTATTCAACAATTGTTGAGAGATCGCGGTGAAGCAGATACAAGTTTACAAACTGCTGAAAGAATTAAACAACAGTTTTGTTATGTTTGTCCTGATATTGTTCAAGAATTTTCTAAATTTGATCAATACCCAAAAGAGAAATTTGCCCAATATATTGTAGAATATACTGATAAAAACAAGAAAAATATTGTTGATGTTGGATATGAACGATTCTTGGCTCCAGAAATCTTTTTTAATCCAGAAATTTGTTCTTCAGATTTTTTGACTCCTTTACCTACTGTAGTTGATCAAGTTATTCAAGCATCTCCAATTGATGTTCGTAAGAAATTATATAAAAATATTGTTTTATCTGGTGGTTCTACAATGTTTAAAGATTTTGGAAAACGTTTACAAAGAGATTTAAAATTAATTGTTAATGAACGTATTCACTTGAGTGAAAAATTAAGTGGAGTTCAAAGTACTGGAGTTGAAGTACAAGTTATTTCTCACAAAAAACAAAGAAATGCTGTTTGGTTTGGGGGTTCTTTATTAGCACAAACTTCAGAATTTAAGAGTTATTGTTATACTAAAAGTGATTATGATGAATATGGTCCAAGTATTGTGAGAAATTTTTCTTTATTTGCTGTACCATAATTATTCAGGTTAAGATAGATAAACCCTTGACATATATGTACATTTGTAAATCTAAAATAGATAGCTATTCTGAAATACATAATATATGTAGTTTGAATTATATAAACAACAATTGGCCTGGTAAATAAGGTCGTGTACCGTTCACCAAAAAATTCCTCAGATAAACTCAAAATTAACTTTGAGATTTCCAACAGGGAAATCTTACAACCACAAGTATCATCCATCATACACCAATTTTACACACAAATCAGTTGTTAGTTGAATATGTCGTCAACTACAGCTGTTACAAATACTACAATGACAACCCAAACGGCTGATCCAATATTAACACAAATTTTCTCAGGATTAAAATCAACACGAGAAGAAGATCGAACTAGATATGCTCTTGAACTCCGCAATTACCTTACATCAATGGCACGAGATTTACTGTCTGAACAATTCAATCGATTAGATACTGATATAAATCGAAAGATATTTGATTTGTTACACTTAGAACAAACTTCAGAAATACTTGGTGGTATTGCTGCTTTAAATGCTTTAATTGATTTTGATTCTGGAGTAGGTAAAGAAAATGCCAGTAAGACAGCAAGATTCTCAAACTATTTAGGATCATTGATTTTATCTAACGAATTAATTATTATGAAACAAGCTACGAAAACTTTAGGGAAATTGTCTACACTTGGTGGGAATTTAACTGGTGATTTTGTTGATTATGAAGCTAAACGTGCAATTGAATGGTTAAGCGATCATACCAAACAACATGAAAATAGAAGACATGCTGCAATATTGATTGTAACTGCATTAGCAGATAATGCATCTACTTTATTATACCCTTTAATTAATGATATCCTTAAGCATTTATGGGTTCCTATAAGGGATCAAAAATTAATTATTCGAGAAGATTCTGCATTGGCATTTGAGAAATGTATGAATATAATCTATGATCGAGATGCAAATTTACGTAATCATTGGGTTAGACGAATGATTGAGCAAGCATCAAAATTATTGAATGAAAATGAAGTTTCAGAAACACTGGACAAGACTGCATATTTGATTCCAGGTTCAAGTAATCAATCTACTGAAAATATTCATGGATCTTTACTTATATATCGCGAATTACTCAAATTTTATCGAGATCCTTATATCTTTTCCAAGTTTGATCAAATATATGAAAATACGATATTGTATAAACATCATAAATTGGCTATTATAAGACAAGAATTAACCAATATATTTCCCTTGTTATGTAAAGTCAACACGGAATTGTTTGTGGAAAAATATCTTCATAGAACATTATATTACTATTTGTCACAGCTTAAAAAATACAAAGGACAACATAATGAAACTGCCAACGGAGATAAATCAGCAATTTTTAAAAGTATTGGTCTATTAGCATTAGAAGTAGGTAATCAAATGGCAACATATTTAGATGCAGTATTGGATAATATTCGTGAAGGATTATCATATGCAACAAATTCCGGAGTTCAACTGATTTTAGCTAATGTAAGTTCGAATGAAACTCCAAATATTAATTTAACGAATGCTCAAGGATTAACTTCAGGTTCAAAATATACTGTAAGTAGAAGAGAAACTGAACCAGCTATATTTGATTGTATTGGGAAGTTGTCTATATCCGTAGGTCCTGCATTAACTAAACATTTACAACGAGATATTTTAGATATGATGTTTGCTAATTGTTCACTATCGCAACATATGCAAGATGTTTTACAAACATTAATCACCAATATTCCTACATTAACTAGTTTAATTAATGAAAAATTACTTAATTTATTAAGTTTGGTATTATCAGGTAAAGGATTCCAGCCACCAGGTTCACCATATGGATCTATAAAAGTAAATACTTCATTAGCTAGAGATTGTCGATTAATTATGATATCTCGTGATACAGGAATTGCCATTAATAACATTTTGGCCAATCAAGAAACTTATGAACGATTAGATAGTCAAATCCTAATTCAAGCTTTAAAAATGTTGGCATTTTTCCAATTTGAAAATTATCAATTGAATGAATTTGTAAGATATTGTACTATAACTTATCTTGAACATAATAATCCTCAAGTTAGATTGACAGCTACTGTTACATCATGTGAAATATTTGTAAAAGATCCTATATGTCAACAAATTAGTGTTAATGCCTTGAATGCTGTCAATGAAGTATTACGGAAATTACTTGCTATATCTATAACTGATCCAACTCCAGAAATTAGATTACAGGGATTGAATTGTTTAGCTAATGCTGGGAATTTTGATCCACAATTATCTCAAGCTGATAATGTAAGATTGTTATTTATCGCCTTGAATGATGAAGTATTTGCAATAAGACAAGTTGCTATACGAATTTTGGGAAGATTATCAAGTATAAATCCTGCTTATATTGTTCCATCGCTTCGCAAAACCCTAATTCAGTTATTACAAAGATTAGAATATTCCACTACAAGTAGAAAGAAAGAAGAAAGTGCAATTTTATTATCATTACTTATATCCAATTCCAAAGAATTAGCAAGACCATATGTCAAACCAATAGTAGAAGCCTTAATTAACAAAGCAAAAGATTCAAGTTCTTCTGTGGCGTCGAGTGCCATTATATGTTTAGGAGAATTAGCTGTTGTTGGAGGTGAAGATTTAAAACCATTCATACCAAGTTTATTACCCTTGATTTTAGATACATTTCAAGATCAAAGTTCTTCATATAAACGAGATGCTGCATTGAAAACATTAGGACAATTGGCATCTTCTTCAGGATATGTCATTCAGCCATTATTGGATTATCCACAATTGTTAGGTATGCTTGTAGGAATACTTAAACTGGAAACTTCCCCCAAGATTAGACGAGAAACTGTAAGGTTGTTGGGGATATTAGGTGCACTTGATCCATATAAGCATCGAGAAGTTGAACAAAACTCTCAGAATATTCCTGCGGAACAAAATGCACCTTCAGTGGATGTTGCTTTGTTAATGCAAGGAATGTCACCTTCAAATGAAGAGTATTATCCAACTGTGGCAATAACTAATTTAATGAAGATATTAAAAGATCCATCGTTAAATATTCATCATACAAAAGTCATACAAGCTATAATTTACATCTTCCAAACACTTGGTTTACGATGTGTTTCATTCTTACCTCAAATTATCCCTGGTGTTTTAAATGTAATGCACACTTGTCAACATCCAATGTTGAAATTTTATTTCCAACAATTAGGTGCTATGATCTTGATTGTAAAACAACATATCCGACCATTTTTAAATGATATTTTTGAAACAATCAAAGAATTTTTCTATACCCAACCAAATACATTACAAGTTGTGATTATAAATGTTATTGAAAGTATATCTCGTGCATTAGAAGGAGAATTTAAAATGTATTTACCTGGAATATTAACTTTGTTACTTGGTGTGTTTGATGAAGATAAATCACCAAAAAGAACTGCTTCTTCACACGTATTAAGAAGTTTTGTTGTTTTTGGAAGTAATATTGAAGAATTTATCGATATTATTGTACCTAATATTGTTAAATTATTTGAAGTTGGACCAATTGAATTAAGGAGATTGGCGATTGAAACAATTGGAAGATTACTGAAGAATGTAATGTTAAATGAAATGGCATCAAGAGTGATACATCCGTTGTTACGAGTACTTAGTCAGGGAAATGACGAACTTAAAGAATCATGTATTAATACATTAAGTTATTTGTTAGTTCAATTAGGCTCAGACTTTATTGTGTTTATTCCAGTGATTAAAAAGGAAATTCTTCAACAAAAGATTCATGCACCCAAGTTTGAACTGTTGGTTAGCAAATTAATCAGTGGTGACCCGTTGCCATTACATCTAGACATTTAC
>KI547155.1:13391-43118 GCA_000497715.1 Spathaspora arborariae UFMG-19.1A
AGCAAATTAATCAGTGGTGACCCGTTGCCATTACATCTAGACATTTACAAAGACTACGATCAAAGTAGTTATGATGTTGCTGATTCAGATATGCCATCGAAAAAACTCCCTGTGAATCAAAATGCATTAAAGAACTCATGGGATGCAAGTCATCGACGTACAAAAGAAGATTGGCAAGAATGGATTGGGAAATTAAGTAAAGAATTATTATTACAAAGTCCATCACATGCCATTAGAGCATGTGCTGGCTTGGCTTCAGATTATTACCCCCTTGCAAAAGATCTTTTCAATGCCAGTTTTGCTAGTTGTTGGAGTGAATTATATTCTCAACATAAAGAAGAATTAGTTCAAGCATTTTGTATTGCCCTTTCATCACCAAGTAATCCACCTGAAATCCATCAAATATTGTTAAATTTAGCTGAGTTTATGGAACATGATGATAAATCATTACCGATTGCAATAACTACTCTTGGGCAATATGCACAAAGATGTCATGCATTTGCCAAAGCATTACATTACAAGGAACTCGAGTTCTATGAAGAACCAACAACACCTACAATTGAATCATTAATCAGTATAAACAATCAATTACAACAATCCGATGCTGCCATTGGGATATTAAAACATGCACAATTACATCATGATTTACAATTAAAAGAAACATGGTATGAAAAATTACAACGATGGGATGATGCATTACACGCATATAATGAACGTGAGAAAGTTGAACCTAATAATATGGAAATAACCATGGGGAAAATGAGATGTTTACATGCTTTGGGAGAATGGGAACAGTTGTCTGAATTGGCCAGAAATAAATGGGATAGTTCAACAAGTGAAATCAAGAGAAATGTTGCACCACTTGCAGCAGCATCAGCATGGGGATTAGGACAATGGGATAGAATGGATTCATATATTAAAGTTATGAAACCGGAATCGCCAGATAAGGCATTCTTTAATGCAATTTTAAGTTTACATCGGAATAATTTTGAAGATGCTTCTAATCATATTTTAAAAGCCAGGGATTTGTTAGTTACGGAAATTACAGCATTAGTTAGTGAAAGTTATAATAGAGCATATGGAGTTGTTGTTAGAGTGCAAATGTTGGCTGAATTGGAAGAAATTATCAAGTATAAACGATTACCTCAAGGATCCGAGAAACGAGTGACAATGAGAAAGACTTGGAACACGAGATTATTAGGGTGTCAAAGAAATGTAGATATTTGGCAAAGAATGTTGAAAGTTAGAGCATTAGTGATTAAACCAAAACAAGATATGGATATATGGATTAAATTTGCTAATCTTTGTCGAAAATCTGGTAGATTAAACCTTGCAGAAAAATCATTAAACTCATTGCTTGAAGAAGGATCACCAGAGAATCCTTCTCGTGCTCCACCTCAAGTTGTTTACGCTCAATTGAAATATATGTGGGCTAAAGGTCAACGTCCAGAAGCATTGCGTCATTTAGTTGATTTCACTACGCGAATGTCACAAGATCTTGGATTAAACCCTAATGATTTAATAACTCAACCATTACCTAGTGAAGGACCAGGTATACCTAAACATGTCGAAGAATATACCAAATTATTAGCTAGATGTTTCTTGAAACAAGGTGAATGGCAAATTGCCTTGAATAATAATTGGCGTACCGAAACTTCAGAAATTATATTGGGTGCATATCTTTTAGCAACTCATTTTGATAATAAATGGTATAAGGCATGGCACAACTGGGCATTAGCTAATTTTGAAGTGATATCATTGTATACTAGTCAGAATTCAACCAACAATAACAAGATTGAAATTGATGAAACTACTGCTGAAGATGAAACTCGACCACAACCTAATATAATCCCTATCGAAGCGGTACAACGTCATGTAATCCCATCAATTAAAGGATTCTTTCATTCTATTGCATTATCTCATTCAAATTCATTACAAGATATGTTAAGATTACTTACATTATGGTTTAAATTTGGTGGTATACCTGAAGCAGCACAAGCCATGACTGAAGGGTTCAATATGGTTAAGATTGATAATTGGTTAGAAGTTGTTCCACAATTGATTTCCCGTATTCATCAACCAAATCAAATTGTCAGTAGATCATTATTTGGATTATTGACTGATTTAGGTAAAGCCCATCCTCAAGCATTGGTGTATCCATTAGCAGTTGCCATTACTTCCGAATCAGTAAGTCGTAAAATTGCAGCTCAATCAATAATTGAGAAAATGAGATTACATTCTTCAAGTTTAGTAGATCAAGCAGAATTAGTCAGTCGAGAACTTATTCGAGTTGCTGTTTTATGGCATGAACAATGGTATGAAGGATTAGAAGATGCTTCTAGATTGTTCTTTGGTGAACATAATACTGAAAAAATGTTCGAAGTTTTAGAGCCATTACATAGAATGTTGCAAAAGGGACCAGAGACAATGCGAGAACAAGCATTTGCTAATGCATTTGGTCGTGAACTTGCTGATGCTTATGAATGGGTATTGAATTTCCGAAGAACTAAAGATATAACTAATTTAAATCAAGCATGGGATATATATTATAATGTATTTAGAAGAATTACAAGACAATTGCCTCAATTGGTTAGTCTTGAATTACAATTTGTTTCACCTAATTTGGAAAGTGCTTATGACTTGGAATTAGCTATGCCTGGTACATATGAAGCAGGGAAACCCGTGGTTAGAATAGTTAAGTTTGATTCAACGTTTTCAGTCATCTCATCTAAGCAAAGACCAAGAAAACTTTCATGTAGAGGTAGTGATGGTAAAGATTATCAATATGTATTGAAAGGACATGAAGATATTAGACAAGATAATTTAGTTATGCAATTGTTTGGTTTAGTTAATACCTTATTAGTTAATGATCCCGAATGTTTTAAACGTCATTTAGATATTCAAAGATATTCCGCAATTCCATTATCACCAAAAGTTGGTTTACTAGGTTGGGTTCCAAATTCAGATACATTCCATGTATTAATTAAAGGATATCGAGAATCAAGAAGTATTATGTTGAATATCGAACATAGGTTATTATTACAAATGGCTCCAGATTATGATATTCTTACATTATTACAAAAAGTTGAAGTATTTACAAGTGCATTAGATAATACTCGAGGACAAGATTTATATAAAGTATTATGGTTGAAATCTAAATCTTCTGAAGCATGGTTAGATCGTCGTACAACATATACTCGATCATTAGCCGTAATGTCTATGGTTGGGTATATTCTTGGATTAGGTGATAGACATCCTTCCAATTTAATGTTGGATAGAATCACAGGTAAAGTTATTCATATTGATTTTGGTGATTGTTTTGAAGCAGCTATTTTACGTGAAAAGTACCCTGAGAAAGTACCATTTAGATTAACTCGTATGCTTAATTATGCTATGGAAGTAAGTGGTATTGAGGGTTCATTTAGAATTACTTGTGAACATGTAATGAGAGTATTACGAGATAATAAAGAATCATTAATGGCGATTTTGGAAGCATTTGCTTATGATCCTTTGATTAATTGGGGATTTGATTTCCCTACTAAAGCTGTAGCAGAAGCGACAGGGATAAGAGTACCACAAATAAATACTACTGATTTGTTGAGACGGGGTAAAATTGACGATCGAGAAGCTGCTAGATTACAAAAACAAAATGAAGTTGAAATTAGAAATGCTCGTGCTGCATTAGTTTTGAAGAGAATTACTGATAAATTAACTGGGAATGATATAAAGAGATTAAGAGGTTTGGATGTTCCTACTCAAGTTGATAAATTGATACAACAAGCTACAAGTGTGGAAAACTTGTGTCAACATTATATTGGATGGTGTTCATTCTGGTAACTTTGTATATTAAAGGAAAATTCTATGCTATTTTTTTAGATACGTTTGTAAATCCAACTCCCTTGATTGAGACTGTCATAAAGTCTTGTTCGTCCACTTCTTCTGATTCCTTGATAATTGCTTCTGTTCCAAATACATCTTTGATATCTCTTAAACAGTAGATTAAATTTTCATCTACTTGTGCTTTATGTATTTTAATCCTTCCAACATCTTCCTTGCCAATAGTCATATATACGAGGGCCAATAATAATTGGTATCTTCCTACAACGCCACTATTACTCAATTCATGTAATATTTGATAGGCAGTTACTTCACCTAATTCTTCAGGTAAAGAAGCTGCTTTACCTACACCTTCAGATATAACTCTCCATCCTTTCTTAGACTCGGCTACTAATGCTATTCCAAAACCTGGAGACTTTCCTGAATTCTCTCCTCTCCATACATCAGCGGTAATATTTACTTCTACTCCAGTTTTTCTCAATACTTGTCTTGCAGAATCAATCATTCTATTGACAGTAGAAGGCGATACTCTTGTACAATACGCTACACCACGAATTGCTGAGAATTTAGGAATATCCAAGGCATGAATAGTTAAAGGTTGTGGGATCAAGGAATTACATAATAAATGTACTTCTCCACCACCTAATGGAGGTGAACCTCTTTTCACAATATGTAATGAAACTTCACGAACTCCGAATTTCTCCATTATAGGTAACAACCCCCATTTTATAGCATCAACACCAGTATCATTAACATCTTCGCTTGCAGTTAGTCCCTTGAATACAATAGAAAACTTATTCTTAGAGAATGGAGCAAGGAAGAGCATTGGTTCAATAAAATAACTTACAGGTTTATTATCAGGACAATTGTGAGTTAATTCACCACCAGTTATGATCCCAGGACGATATATGATTGTGGTACCAGTATATGAAATTTCAATATGTGATCCATTTGTAACTGCTTCAAGTAATCTAAGGAATGATACTTCATGATCTTTCAAACCAGGATTAAGATCATTTGAACGAATTTTAGTGATTTTTATAGGATGTCCAGATAACGTTGAAAGAAGTAATCGTAATCTAAAGTTTCGATGACCTTCAAAAAGGGTTATATTTGTTTTAACACTTGTCATGGGGAGGTTTTCTAATGTTATATCTTTCAATCGGTACTTCGATTTAGTTTTTTTCAATGCTCATCCCAAAAAAACAGGCGAGCCGCACATGCGTTACCAGGTGAAACTTTTGCACTTTCACACGACCTTTTATTGTTTTTACCAAACCAAAGAAGAAAAAAAACATCCAACATACTCCAGCAAACATACACTATTTCCATTTTAACGTGTTATTGGAAGAATAAATCAAAAGAATATGACAAATGGAGAAGGATTGAAACGACCATCAGATTCAAATATCACCAATAATGGAACTAAGAAACAAAAAGTTGATGATAATACATCAGGACATACTAATACACTTTTCACTAGTGAAGACGTGAATAAGAATGGAAGTGAAATAATTCCTAGTGATAGTCAATTACGAAATATTGATTTGGAAAGTTTACCTGTTGGGTTATTACAAAGTGCATCAGTAAATCCCGTACCTGATGGTAAACGATTGATTAATCAAGATACACCACAAAACAATAAATTAGATAATACTGATCCTAGTAAGTTAAATGATGCTAT
Organism: Spathaspora arborariae UFMG-19.1A; assembly: GCA_000497715.1. NCBI lineage: Eukaryota > Fungi > Ascomycota > Pichiomycetes > Serinales > Debaryomycetaceae > Spathaspora > Spathaspora arborariae. The sequence goes on from KI547155.1 coordinate 18,913, forward strand.
TGCAGCAGCAGGGGTTGATATTCAACAAGAAGAAGAGTTATTATTTCAACAACAATATCGAAAATCTGATGTCTCGAAAGATTTAAAACAAATTATCAAAACTTCACAAGCTCCTGGATTCTTAAATAATTATCATTTAGCAGCATTCATGAATAAAGTAGCTAAAGAAAATGGAATTCAACAGAATTTCTTACAAGATAGTGATATGCTTGAATTAGTCTCGGGCGCTTGTGAAAATTGGTTATCAGGAATAGCCACCAAGACAATAATGTTATCTCGTCATAGAAGACGAGGAATACCCAACACGCAATCCAAACGAGGTCATCATAGTAGTTCTAACATACCGAGATCTGAATTATCCAAAGAGTTACGTAATATAGCAATAAAGCAAAAGGAACTAGAAGAGAAACGAGTAAGTAAACGAATTCTCTTGGGACTTGAAAAAAGCGCCAATGATCCCAATGGAGATGTTGAAAGTGGAGACAGTAAAGCTGGTGTGGAAGAAACTTTACATCGAGCAGCAAATGCCACAGCAGCCATGATGACTATGAATCCTGGAAGAAAGAAGTATTCATGGATGACTTCAAGTGGAGGCACATCTGGTTCTGACTTTAAGAATGGATCAGAAAAGGATGGTGGAAATAAACAAAGTCCAATTATTTCCATACGTGGTGACAATGGACTTCGATTTAGAGAAATTAGATCAGGGAATTCCATAGTCATGAAGGATATCTTGGGGGCTTTAGAAGATGAAAGAGTTGGTGCTGATAAAGCAATCATTAAAGGTTATGCAAAGTTAAAAGATTAAACTCTATATATGTATAATAATATAAATTTGTAATATTAGATGCTACCAAACGACAGCGCTACCAAATATTTTAAAAGCAAAAAACAAAAAACAAAAACAAAAACAATGTAAATCAAGAAGTATCAAGAACGCGTTAGGTGAAGAGCATACTGAATAGATAAACAAAGTGTAAACTCTCGCTATGGACTTCAATCTATCTTCATATTTCAACTCGTTTGATGTTGGTAAAGACTATTCTATTGAATTCTCCGATCTTGAAAGTAAACTAGAAACAATCACCAATTCTCTTGCTGATAATCCTGAATCAATAAACTTTGACAACGAACTTTTAGAAGATGTTATTGAATTAGTACATGGTTTCCTTTCACTTGAAGGTAAACATCAGAAACAATTAGCTTATTTGGTTACTTCTTCATTCAATGCCATTGGTTTAAATGTTATTAGTGTATTAGAAAGTGGAGATTTTATTGAAGTTTTAGATTCAATTAAATCAAGTTTAGAGAAATATGGATATTTAATGTTTGTTATATTAAAGTTTTTAAGTAAAGAAGATTTTTCACAAGTTGGAGGAAGATCTCAAAAATCAGTACCTAAACAATTATTAACTAAATGGAAATCAAATTGTTTTGAAGTTGAGAATTGTTTAACTGCTATTGTTACTATTTTGAAAATTGACCTTAGTAAGATATTTGTTACGACTCCTGAACGTGATGCATACCTTGAATTATTTACTCGTCCTTTAGTAAATCTTATGGAAAGTTTGGAACGAATGAAATTAACTAGTATAAGAACGTTAATGTTTAAGATTATAGCAATAACAGTCAAGAACCATGGTCATGCAACGACTATTCAACATTCAATTATTCAATGCCTTACATATTATGCTCATTTACCTAATTATATGGCAGAATTATTGCATATAATCTCAGATGAATATGATTATATTTTATTAACGGAAGAAATTCTTCGAGAAATTTCCCAATTACATTTCAGTGCTAATGATACCAATGGACCAAGAGCAGTTTCTGAATTCCTTGTCAAACTTTCTGAATTAAGTCCAAGATTAATCTTGAAACAAATGACGAGTATTTCTCAATTGTTTGATAATAGTAATCCTACATTACGTTGTTCATTAGTTGAATCGTGTGGTAATATAGTTGTTGATATTTTGGCAAACACAGTCGATGATGAAGATGGACATAATGGAAGTCAACAAGTTGCGAAACTTTTGGATTTACTTGAAGAAAGATTATTAGATCAAAATCCATATGTTCGAACAAAAGCATTTCAAGCATTAGGTAAAGTTGTGGGATTGAAAGTTAAGTTGACTGAAAGAAGACAAAGAATGATGATGCTTGCTGTAAGATCATTAGATGATAAGAGTACTTTAGTTAGAAGAAATACAATAAAGTTAATGTCAAAATTGGTTTTAAATCATCAATTCCAAAGTCCTCATGGAAGTCAATTGGGGTTAACTTTTTGGAAACAAAAATTGGACGAAGCTGAAGCGGATTTGTTACAATATGTTCCTGTGTCTCCAAAGAAGCAAAAGGTACGATCAAATAAAGATATGGAGATTGACGAAGACAGAATAGAAGACAGAATAGAAGAAGAACCCGAGGAGGAAGAGGAGATGCTTGACAAAGAACAAGAACAAAAACAAGAACAAGAACAAGAACAAGAACAAGAACAAGAACAAGAACAAGAGATAAATGTCAACGCTGATGTTGACGCCGATTCAGACATTGATCATGAAGAATTAAACACATCCATGATTCAACAAGAACAAAACCTTCCAGATCGAACCATCCTTTATCGAGCTAAACTTAAAGTAAACTTCTATCAAGATGCAGTTGATTTCATTCAAGCAATACATCATGGAACAGAAGTCATTTCTAGATTACTCTTTTCGAAAAATAGAAATGAAGCTATTGATTCTATGGATTTCCTTGTATTAGCCGATGCATATGGTATTGAAACTGCTCCTTTAGGGATCAGGAAAATGCTTCATTTAGTATGGATGAAAGGATCTTCCGATGAGGGGAAATCTGTACCATCTCATTTGATAGATTGTTATAAGACGTTATTTTTAACTGCACCTGAGGGAAGTCGAGTCGAACAAGCTGGTTATATGGCCAAGAATTTAATTGGATTGACTTATGATGCAAGTGTGGCTGATTTAGCTTCATTAGAGAAACTCTTGGGGTTGATGTATCATGAAAAACTTATAAATCATGAAGTAATTCGAATTCTTTGGCAGATATATAGTATGGAAGAAGAATCGGAAGATTTTTCTAAACAAAGAACAGGAGCGATTATGATTTTAGGAATGTTGGCAGTTGAAGATCATGAAATTATAATTAGTGGATTAAATTCATTATTAAGAATTGGATTAGATTTGAAAAAATCTGATTTGACATTATGTAGATATACTTGTCTTGCATTGCTGAGAATTGGTAACACTGAAACACGCATTTCTAATGAAGATGAAACCATTGGTAAATTGAAAAATGTATTGTTGGATTATAATGATAAATTAGAATGGTATGTTGTTGCACAAGAAGCAATAGGGGCCATATTTCAAGCCTCTTCCAAGCCTGATGTAATATGTAGTGAAATTATTAAACAGAAAGCTGATTGGGTATTTAATATTGAAACTCCAGGACAATCGAAAACGGTGGTATTATCACAATTGTTATTTATTGTGGGTCAAACAGCAATTAAAACAATTGTGTATCTCGAGAAATTAGAAGGCGAATTTAAGAAAAAGAAACATGAAGCAGAATCAAAAAAGAGTCATAATACCAAAAAGAAGGATGAAGATGTAGATAATGAGTTAGAAATGATTGGTGGAACTTCAGAAGATGATTTTACAGATGCTGTCATTCATGTCAAGGAAAAGGAATTGCTATACGGTGACAATTCAATACTAGCTAGATTTGGCCCACTAGCTAAAGAAATATGTTCCAAGAGTAAACGATACAATGATACAAATTTACAAAGATCCGCATTATTATGTATGGTTAAATTAATGTGTGTTTCGTCAGTTTATTGTGAAGAAAACTTACCATTGCTTCTTACCATATTAGAAAAATCTCAAGATCCAATTATTAGATGTAATTGTATCTTAGGATTAGGGGATATGGCAGTATGTTTCAACAATGTTGTTGATCAAAGTACTGATTTTATTTATCGACGTTTAACTGATACCAGTGTTATGGTTCAACGAACATGTTTAATGACAGTAACATTCTTGATCCTTGCTGGACAAGTTAAAGTCAAGGGACAATTATCATCCATGGCTAAATGTCTTGAGAATCCTGATCAAGGTATAAGTGATATGTGTCGATTATTCTTTGCTGAATTAGCCACCAAGGATAATGCTATATATAATGGATTTATTGATATTTTCAGTGGATTATCTAATGATAATACATTATCCAAAGATGCTATGAAGAGAATCACCAAGTTTTTATTATCATTTATTGATAAAGAAAGACACCAGAAGCAATTGGCCGAGAAGTTATTAGTAAGGTTAACTACATGTCATTCACAAGATCAATGGAATGATGTTGCGTTTGTTCTTGGAGCTATACCATATAAGAATGAGAATATTACTGCTGCTTTAGAAAAAGGGTTTACCTTGGTACTGGCAAAGGATTAAGGTTTATATAGTCTTGTAATCAAGTAATTTGTTTTACTTTCCCGATTGAACGGGAAACTGCTCTCACTGCTGGGTAAAGGTTCGCTTAGAAAAAAATGTTGAGTTTAAAACTGTTGTTTCGACCATAAAAAAAAATCAGATGAATTCTTAGATCATTTACAACTGAAAACCTACAACTCAACATCATGATACAAGCATTACAAGATGGTATTATTCAATTGCTGAATATCACTGGTCTTGATGAAGCCAATTTAAAAGTTTTGTTATGCACATTATTATCATTCCCCTTTAGTATTGTATTTAAACGACTCCCTGATAAAAGGTATACTTTAAAGAATTTGTATAATATTGCTGTTTCAGCATTTTATATATTCGGAATTCTTGATTTAAAGTCTGGTTTAGGAACATTGTTGTTCTCTTCAATTGGTTGTTATTTAATTACAAGGTATTTACGTACTCCAAGTATGCCCTGGGTTAATTTCTTATTCCTTATGGGACATTTAGCATATAATCATTTTCATGCTCAATTCTTTGGAGAATACGATCGAAGTGTTATAGATATTACAGGAGCGCAAATGGTGTTGGTAATGAAACTTTCAGCATTTGGATGGAATATTTATGATGGAAAACAACCAAAAGACACATTATCAAAATATGCTCAGTCAAGAGCAATTTATGAACATCCAAATATTGTTCCTTATATTGGCTATGTGTTTTTCTATGCTTCGCTATTGACGGGTCCTGCATTTGATTATGCTGATTATGACCGATTTATTCATTCAACTTTATTTGACGATGTTCCTGATTCAAAAAGATATAAGAAGAGAAGAATTCCAAGAAGTGGAAGACAAGCAATCAAGAAAACATTGGCAGGTGTTTTTTGGGCATTTATGTTGTTTGTACTTCCACAATATGTATCTGTCGATTATGTATTAAGTGGGAGATTCGTACAAGAAAAACGATTTGTATATCGTATTTTCTATTTATGGATCTTGAGTTTCTTTTATAGGGTGAAATATTATTGTATTTGGTCAATTGCTGAAGGTGCATGTATATTATGTGGTATTGGATATAATGGATATGATCCAGAAACAGATAGTTTTAAATGGGATCGTGTTCAAAATATTGATCCAATTGCATTTGAAACTGGTGAAAATGTTCATGTTTGCTTAGAAGCATGGAATCAAAATACCAATAAATGGTTGAAAAATTATATATATTTGCGTGTGGTTAAACCTGGTAAACGTCCTGGATTTAAAAGTACATTATTTACATTTGCTACTAGTGCATTTTGGCATGGTACTGAACCAGGATACTATTTAACATTTGTTGGAGGAGCATTATTACAAACTCAAGGAAGAATATATCGAAAATATTTACGCCCAATTTTCTTAAAAGCTGATGGAAAGACTGGCAAATCTACAAAACAATTGTATGATTATGTTTGTTGGGTTTGTACTCAATTAGCGTTTGGATTTTATACTCAACCATTTATGATTTTAAAATTACGTCCTTCATTATATGCCTGGTCAACAGTATATTACTATCAACTTGTAATAACTTTATTAACATTATTTTTATTCAAAGGACCTTTTGCCAAACCAGTGATTAATTTCTGTAAATCTTTCCACCCAGTTGCAAAACCAGCTCCAAGAAAAATTGGTACCATGAAGTTAACCCTTGAGGAATCTGAGATTGTTAAACAAGCAATTGATACTAAACTAGTTATGGATTATGATAGTCCGACCTTAGGAGTACCACCAATTGATGTATTACAAAATATCAATAAACGAGAAATTGAGACTGATGTGGAAGATTTAAAACGCGCTTGGGTTTCATTTAGAGGTCGTAGACAGTCTATTAAAGATGATGATTTTGAGGGATTGAAAGATGCTTATAATAATTTCGTAGGAGAAATCAATGAAATTTATACTAATACAAAACAGGAGTTTTTAAGTAGCGATAAGAAGGAGAAGGAGAAGGAGAGTTAGATTTAGCTTGAATATTTGTATGTTAATAGTTTCTAAATTAAAGTGTTTAAATTTCAGATAAAGTATATACAAGGAGTAACTAACAGTTTTCCATAGACCAGTGACCACAACAACCAGGCTTTAAATATGATTATACATTTGCATGACCCTATGCGAAGTTAGACTATGTTTATATAATCACACCATTATCTGTTTAATTCCCGAGTTTCCCAAGTTACTCAAGTTACCCAAGTTACACAAGTTAAACAGCGATATCTCCATAGATGGCTTCACACGGATTTAGTTTTTCATTTGATCATACGATCAAGTATAAACATATATCTTGGCTTGGCAAACTCCCTTTTAACATACCATTTCATTGGCTGCAACCCAAGTCATGCAAAATTATTTTTAACTTTATTTTTTCTTTTACATTAACTTACATTTTAGATTAAATAGATAAACTACTGTTATATTATTACCTTGGCTAAAGGTCGTGTGTGACACAAATTCCCTTTTGTTTTAAACTTTTTGCTAACAAAATTATATTCAGAATTCTTTCTTGGTTTTTGCATTCTTTTAGGGACTATTAGTATAAATTCAAGGGGAATTTACTAGAAAAATGTTTAGATCACCATGTATTAGAAGATCAATTACTTCGTTATCTATCCGTATGACTTCTTCTTCATCGTCTTCAACTTCCAATACTACACCTACAGGTGTAGTATTTATGAATATGGGAGGACCTGCAACAATTAGTGAAACTCGTGATTTCTTATTCAGATTGTTTTCTGATGGAGATTTAATCCCCTTTGGAAAGTTTCAAAGTTTATTTGCTAAAGCAATTACTAAGATGCGTACACCAAAAGTTGAAAAACATTATCAAGAAATTGGCGGAGGTTCACCAATTAGAAAATGGTCAGAATTTCAAGTTGAAAAAGTATGTGAGATTTTAGATAAGACTAACCCTGAATATGCTCCTCATAAACCTTATATTGCATTTAGATATGCTAATCCATTAACTGAAGAAACTTTAAGTAAAATGAAACAAGACGGTGTTAGGCGTGCTGTTGCATTTACTCAATATCCTCAATTTTCATATTCTACAACTGGATCTTCCATGAATGAGCTTTATAGAAAGACATTGGAATTAGATCCAGAAAGAACAATTAATTGGTCGTTTATTGACAGATGGCCTCAATTACCAGGATTAACTCAAGCATTTGCTAATAATATCAAGGAAAAATTAGCAGAATTCCCACCTGAAGTAAGAGATGATGTAGTTATTCTTTTCTCAGCTCATTCATTACCTATGGAAATTATAAATCGTGGAGATTCATATCCTGCAGAAGTTGCTGCTACAGTTTATAAAATTATGGAAATTCTTGAATTTACTAATTCATATAGATTAGTATGGCAATCTCAAGTTGGTCCAAGACCTTGGTTAGGTGGAAAAACCTCAGAAATCGTGTGTAAGCTTAATGAAAGAGATGATATCAAGGGGATTATTTTAGTTCCTGTGGCATTTACTTCTGATCATATTGAAACTTTACATGAATTAGATATTGAATTAATGGAAGAAGTGAAATATCCTGAAAAGATTAAACGAGCAGAATCTTTAAATGGAAATTCTGTGTTTATTGAAGGATTAGCTGATTTAGTTAAACAACATTTACAAAGTGGAGTTAAATACTCAAAACAATTGGAATTGGATTGTATATTAGGAAGAGAATATTCTAAAAATACTTTTAAACATCCAAGTGAATTATTTGGAAAATAAATAGATTTTAATCAGAATATTCATCATCTGGATCAAATAAATCTAAGTTAAGATCACTAGTTTGTTCTTCTTTCTTGCTAGTAGTACCACCATATCCAAATGAACCTCTACGAGGGATTATATCTTCTTTGGTTTCTTCTTTGGTTTCTTCTTTTACCTCTTCTTTCATAACAACATCTTCTTGTTCTTCCTTTACTTCTCCTCCTAATTCTTGTTTTATAATTTCATCTCCTTGTAAAGACGCCATAGCAAGCATACCTCTTCTTAAGGCATCTTCACCAGGCCATATATAATTGTTAGGATGAATTTGAAAAGGAACACTTCCCATAGTAGTAGGAGCTTTAGTAAACTTAGCTAATCTCATGGCATATTTTAAAATCTCACCTACATCAACAGCACTAACTTGTACATCACTCTCTTTTGGTAACTTTGGTAAATTTTTCAATTCAGTTCGAAAAGAAATTAATTGTCGAAGAATATCCTTAGCTTTATCTTCCAATTGTTTATTTTCAGTAGTTAGTTGATCAACTTGATAACTGAAATCACGATGAGTATTTAAATCCTCAATTTTACCTCGAAGTATATCGTTAACTTCAATAATTCGTTTAACTTTATCTTGAATTTCAATATCTTTAAATTTAGAAATATCATCAGCAATTCCATTAAGTAATGATTCAAATTCATTGACTTTTGAAACAATGGGAAGTTTTTCAAATTTCTCAAGATCTTCCTTGGTACGTATTTTACTTTTAATATTTCCTTGTGTTGTTGGAAGGTTTCGTATCGGATTTAATGAGGAGTATGCTGATGGTGTTGAAGGAGCTTGTTGTTGTTGTTGTTGTGGTGGTGGTGGTACTGGTGGTAGTACTGTGTTGGAAGGTAGTGCAGCTTGGTTTAATCTCAGAGATGTACCTATTCGAGGGAGGGGAAGAGATTTTTGTTCTTGTTTTCTATAAGGTAACATTGTTGAATGTATAAAAAAGGGTATGAAATGTGTTGAACTTACAAGGAAAAAAACACTGTTGATAAAACCAAGTAAGTGAATGAATGTAACAAAAATGAGAAACATTTTTGGTGATGTAGATGAAGAAGAATCCAAACCTCCTCAACCAAGGAAAAAACTTTTCAAACCACCTGTAGAGGAATCACCAAGTGAAACAATTGACGAAGATGTTAATTATATGAATTTTAAAGTAGAAGAGCCTATAGTTGATATAGTTGAAGATAAGATTAATCATTCATTATTTGAAGATTCAACTAAATCAATTGGTCTTTCAATTATGGAAAAAATGGGCTTTAAAGTTGGTGATAGTCTCGGAGTAAATAGTAACGCAATTAAAGAACCTATACTAATACCTCAACGTATCAATAGACTTGGTATTGCCGTTACAGAACAAGATAATAGATATACACCAGAGAAAGTTACAAAGCTAAAACAAAAATTTGTTCAACAATCGAAAGCTCAAATTGAAATTAAAGAAATTCGTAAAATTATGAAACTTTGTTTAGAAATGAGTGGAGAATACGATGATTATCTTGAACATAATCGAATTGACAAAGTTAACGCATTATGGCGACCATATCTTATAGAATTAGAATCAAAACGGCAAATTCACAAATTCTCTACAATCCAAGAAAAGTCAAAAAATGTTTCAATATCACTTGTAGATCAGATAGAAGACTTACAAGGACAATTACACTCACTTCTTGAATATCTTCGCAACAACCATTCATATTGTTGGTATTGTGGAATTAAATTCAACAGCGAGAAAGATTTACAAACTAATTGTCCAGGTATATATCGAGATGTACATTTTAAAAGCTAATACTTAAAATTTTATCTCTATTAACTTTAGATTGCATGTATAATTTATCAATTTCATTAATTTTCCAAGGTTCACTACCTTCTAATCTAGTAGATATTGTTGATCCTTGTTTATCCAATCTAATATTTTCATATTGACTAGAATAGAAAATTAAAGGAGGTTTAATTGATTTTTCATAACTATCTCCTTCCAGATTCCAATTTATAGATAATCGACAATCATTAATTATACATCCATGCATATATAATATAGCAGCTTCAGCACTAGCTCGTAAATAATATTTCACATAGCCAATTTGGAAATCTGAAGAAATTTTACAATATATTAAATCACCAAATCCAATAAAATAAAGTTCTAATTCTCGTTCAGTAAATTTCGAAGCTAACCCCTTAATTATTAAACTTGTATTATCATAATCGGTATATTGATTTAAATCAGGTTGTACTTGAGGAATAACAATTCTTCGATAATCTTTTTGTATCACTGTATCACCACCCAGTTTTTGTACATCACTTGTAGAACCACCGCCAGCTGCTAATCCAACTCTAATTGCTTTCGAACCAATCTCTACTCCGTTCATTTCAGTTAAAGCCTGATTTAATACTTCTCCATTTAAAAACCTGACAAATCCAAACCCTTTAGATTTCTTTGTTATAGGATCAATTATAACTTTTACATGTTTAATTTGATTAGGATATTTATGATTGAATTTATTGAAAAGTAATGCTTCACTTATTTCATGACCTAAATCTCCTACAAACATTGAAAAATCATCACCAGGGGTAGTTGTATGTTTTGTAGGAACATGTCCTGCTCCACTAGCATAATTCAATTTAAAATATTTATTACTTGATGGAACAGGTTGACCATTTCTTTGAATAGCTAAATCAACAGAACTTTGATTATTAAATGTAACAAAACAATATCCAAGTTTACTTGGGTTCAATTTATCTTTAATTATTTTCACAGATACTGGTTTTTCAACTAGATTAGTCCATATTTGTTCAATATATTCTTCAGTCCAGGAATTATCTAGATCTCCCATCCATAATTGAGGGGTTTCAGAAGTATATCTTGAACTATGTTGAGTGTATACGTTTTGTCTAGATTGATATGATGTATATGTCAGTCGTTTTCTAGAAGTATAAGATGAACCTGATGCTGATGATAATGGATGATGATGATGGTGTTGATGTTGTTGTTGTTGATCTTGGTTATATCTATTGTTATAACTACCTTTCAGTCTTGGTTGATAACTTTGTCTCGATCTCTCTCGTGAAGGATAATGATCTGAACTCCTTGGTCTGTAATTGGAATTATATGACATTTTCTTACTACCTTCTGTTGTGGAGTTGAAGTTTAGAAACAACCTTTTTTTTTCTTCTAATATTTGATACTACCAATTTTCTTTTGATAAAACTTTTCCAATTGTACTTGATTTATTCTTATCCAATCATGGTTAAAACAATCATCAATACTCATTCTTTGTTCAGGATTCACTTTAAGCAACCCCTTTATAAAACTCTTACAATTTGAACTCACATTTTTAAATTGATTTCTATTAAAATTAACTCTCCCATTTCTTGCTTCATTAAACATAATCTCTTTGTCACCATTACCATAAAATGGGGATATTCCTGAAACTAAGATATGAATAATCACACCCAATGACCATAAATCACATTTAAAACTATATCCAAGTTCATTAAACACTTCAGGTGCACTATATTCAATCGTACCTACACAAGTATCAGTTAATTGACTATTAACACATTTGGCAATCCCAAAATCACATACAAAAATTCGACTACAAGGTATAGGAAGTTCAAGTAAGATATTATCAAGTTTTAAATCACGATGAACTATTTGTAAATCTGTATGTAAATAACTTATCACTTTTAGTAATTGATATACTATTATGATCGTTTCTTGTTCTGGAAGTGAACGAAGATATTTCCCTTGACGTAAATACGAGAATAGATCACCTCCACAGATTAAATCTTCAAAGATATATATATTGGAGGAGCTAGTAAATGTGTCATGAACTTTAACAATATTTGGCTAGAAATGTTAGTAGTTTACATAGGAGAAGTACAGTTATAACATACATGATTAATATTTAATAACAATTCAGATTCATGTTTTATAAGTTTGTCAGGGATATACGATTGAGAAGGTATAACTTTGACAGCAAATAATTTTTTACAACCTTGTCTATGAGCAACAAATACTGACCCAAATGAACCAGATCCAATTAATTGATTAGTCACTGACCAATCACCAATAGTATCTACTTCCCCATTCATTTCAAAAAAACAAGTAAATTTCAATTTGGCAACCAATTTAAATTCAATTAAATCACCATGTTGTAAAATCACAGTAGTACCTTTCTTTAATTCCTCACCCTTATGTATGATTCCATTTCGAGAATTATCATGTAAATAAACTATAGGAATTGAGTCATTTTCAAATTGAATTGACCAAATAGTAGCATGAATTTGAGAAATAACAAAACTATTGAATTGAATATGACAACTAGTATGCCTGCCTAAAGTTATTACTTTTTGGTTATGTATAGGGATTTCAATGGTGGAGTTGATGTTGGTATGTTCAAGGGAGGTGTTTATTTTGGTTTTATCGAGTTGAATGATTGATATTGTGCTGATTAAGGTCATGGTGTTGTCTGAGAGTTTTGCAACCAAGAAGAAAATCTTTTTGTTTACTAGTTTTGTTTTGTTTTGTTTTCCTACATTGTAAAATACATAGGTTTAATCCACAAGTCAATCTCATTCAATCTGACAGATTCCTTAATAATGTAGTTCGCTCATATATTAACATTCATTATTTGGATTTCTGGATAGGAGTAATGAATCATCCCCAATTATCGGTAAAATTATTGAGGAATTTAGTAAGGAAAATTACACTTTCTACAACTATAATTACTGAAATAGTCTCTGTTACAAGTACAGAAATAGCCAGTGCCACAACTACTGCAATAGTTGCTATTACAATTTCTAAGAAATTATCCCAAAGATTACCCTTACAGAGATTCCCGATTTACTAAAAAAGTATTTTGCTAGTTCATTCTTGTATTCTTTGGTTTCAGATATTTTATTCCTTTCATTACTATAAAACAAATTTACTCAAAACTACACTGAAAACTATAATTATTACTTATTAAACCTTGTAATATCTCCTTCATCAAACCCTCAACTTTAAATAAGCTTAAATTCAGATACTATAGCTATAGAATTATGAGAAATTATGAAGAGAGACACCAAAGTTTGTCCTTGGTCAGTTTGGCTAGGTGGATTTCGAAGAAAGTGATTGTATTGATAATTATTATAGTGTTACCTCTTTTAGAAGTATATATGTAGCTAAATATTAAATGAATATTTAGTAATTTATTAACTTAGTCAAGCTTGAAAACATTTAAGATGTTTAGGATAACTTTAAATAAAACGCTTGCAGCCATTGATAGTCCTCTGGTTTATGAATGCCAATGATATTTGATTCCGAAATAAAGTAGCATCTTTCACTTACCAAAACCTGTTGCAACTTGGAACAGCCAAAACTCTACAACTGTTGAATGGCATTCCTATCAAATGGATGCACCTTACTGTAGTTTTCGTAAGGGTATTTATAAATTCGATCAAATTATTCTAATCCCTCATGACACATATCATGAGAACCATCTAATCGGAAATTCACTCTGATAATAGATTCTCTTTGACTACCTAAGATTTCCTTCATGGGAAATTCTTGATGAATACTCACCGTACTTCTCAAAGGTGGTATACATCGTAAATGCAAACTGGTTAGAGTATTTGACTTCAAAGTATTGACCAATCTAGTAAAATTGATATGTTTCGAAGTGAGTACCAATTGCTTTAAGTTGTATGTTTGGGACAACACACTCTGTAAATCGGATTCAAGACTTAGTAGTCGTGTTTTCTCTAGACAAAAGTGAAGCTCAAGCGTTTTTAGTTTATTCAAGTTGAACATATGTTCCAAATCTTTGATATATGCTGGATTTATTTCACCCTTCCAAAATATACTCAACTGTTCAATATGTAGTTTCTGGAAATAATTAGATTTGAACAAGTCGTGAATAACATTTAATACATTGTAAAATCTGATCGTTTTAAGATTTTCTAATTCCAGGATCTTTCCCAACTGATTATAACAAGCTGGATTATTTACCACGTTCAATTTCTGCACAAGTGCCATATTTCCAGCATTATATTCTTGAAATGTAGATGAACTATCCAAAGTGAGCTGACTAAGTCGACCAATCTGAGCTCTCTGCAAATAGGTGAGACGATCAGGTATATGTGGGTTTTCTATGAAAACTTGAATCTGTGGATACAGCGTCAATAAATAGTAATACCAGTCATAACTTGTTTCTTTATCAATGAAAAACATAATCTTTCGTACAAGATCCAATTTCTTCTTGGTATGCATTTCAAAGATCTTTTCCCATTCGTTTACAATGGTGTGATTAATATAGATAGAAAGGAGTATGGATATCAGCTGACACTTTTAACGGCATCCACAGTCTTCTGACGTAAATTGAATTATACAATTTCTTTCGACCAAGTTTATTGAATCGTGTGTGTGTAATCATAAGCAGCATAATTTCTATTTGATTGAGATAACTAAATATTAAGGAGATTATATAATCTGGCAACAGTATGATTGATGCAAGTGGATGTTTAATTTTAATAGTCAAATTTGGTAGACTAATTTCAATAATACCTTTCCAATCAATCATAGATGAAGTTTTACTTTGAATTAGAACTAAGAAAACATCCATTTTTGACATTGAAATGATGGAGATCTAATTTTGGAAATGGAAAAATAAAGGAATCAAAGATAGTTTTAAATAGTAACCAACATTCCACAAGTAATATCAAAAATAATCTTATATCTTACTAGTGATGAATGAAAAAGTTATGACATCTAACCCAACCACGGTGTATGTTGTTAATTTGAGATGCTTGTTATGCCCAACTAAAGCTAACTTAATATGTTTGATTTTGGTATTCGAAGGCAATTCCATTGTTAAACTCATAATAAGTAGAATTAGTTTAATACAAGCACGACTTTATTAAAATTTTATTTCAGGAATTCACTTCGAATCAATAAGATTGTTCTGTAATATTTGGAATGCGCGATATTAATTGCTGCAAATTGAATTGAAAAATAGAATAGATCCGACTCAAATATCCCCATCAACACGATTTCAACCTCATTCCTTCATTGAATGACTTCAACAATGAGAGATAATATTTTCATGAAAGAGCTCAGAATTGTTGAATCGATTATGCCTCACCCCAGAGTTCCTGTCTGAAAATGAAAAGAAATTACCTACTGATTATTTAATATGCTTATTACCTATCGATCTTTCCAAAAGTACAAATGTCTTATAACAACAGCAAAATCTCACAAATCTATACGTAATCCCTTACTCGGATATTCCTGATGTTCCTGATGTTCCTGATGTGCAATGATGTTCACTGTATCACCTTAATCAAATGTCCTGCACATAAAAAGGTCGTGTTAAATTGTCAAAACTATTTCCAAAATAAAATTCATGAAAATATAATTTTAAAGACATCAATTACTATTATCTTATTCCCCAAACTAAAATATACAAAATGTTCACAAGATCACTGAGAAACATTATTAAAAGAATATCGATTAGAAGATTCCAACATACAACTGCTGAATCAACTACTAAAGAATCTCCATTTACAAATAATTTTAATTTTAATTTAAATCCTCCTCAAGTTCATCATTATTGGAATTATCATAATGCCACTGTTGTTTTAGCATTTATTCCTGTTTTCTTAGCTGTTGCAGAATTAGGTAGATTTGTTGGTAGTGGACTTACTGGAGCTACACTGTTTATTGAATTTGCTGATAGTGAAAAATCGCCAATGAAAGAAATGACTTATGGTAAACCACAAAAATCTGTTTATCACAAGGATGATTAAACTAACTATTGATTGGAGAGAGGTTAGTACTATTCAGACAAAGCTGCATATTGAGTTGTCAACTCGAATCAAACACTTCTATTTATTACGAAGATGACAAGTCACACGAAAGAGGTTTTGACAAATTGGTTCATTTTTGTATATTTTATATATTTTTATTCGGTTTAATTAAAGATAACATCTATATACTGTAGTAATATCTACTTGTTACTAGTGCTTGTTGATATAACACATAATAGTAGTGCGCAACACAATTTTATTCCCGTGAAATTTCATTGGCTCCTTTGAAAAAAAAACTAATACCATATACTAACATCTTGGTAGACATTTTAAAAGTCCTATTATATCGTCCAAAGAAGTGTCATAACAATGCTTTCAAGATTAGGATTTAATTCTGCCAAATTGGCTAGTCGTAGAATTGTTCCAATGATGTACAAAGCTGCCACATTCACCACCACCACCAAGAACTTAGAAGCTAAGAAACCAAAGACAATTTATGATCCATACACAGAATCAACCATTGTATTGACCGATCCTGAACATCCAGAATTAGGAGATTGGGTAAATCCACCTGCACAATTTGCTCAAAAGAAAGATCCTTATGCAAAATATGATGATCAACAAAACAGAAGAAATAAGAATGATCCAATGCATTCAGAAGAAGATTTATATGATATGTGGTCTCCTGATGTATATGACCATGTCACTACTGGACAAGCTATAAAATATAATCTTATATTTTTTGGTTCATTAATTACAATTGCGTTTGGTGTATCTTGCATGGAATGGACTCCTGGTAAACCAGCCATGATTAGATCTTATCCTTATAACGGGTTAGCTACTTCTTTAGGTGCTGCTGGTGATGAGGATGCTTATATGTATCAAGCAAGACCTGATAAAACTGCTGAAGCTGAATGTGGAGTTTTGGCTGATGATTTTGATGTAATTCAACAAAAGGAATCTTATGTAAAGAATAATTCAAAGTTTATTAATGTTGAAGCTGCTTAATAGAACTTTATTATATAAATTCAATTTCATAACGACTTATATCAGCATAAGGCGATTTGCCAATTCATATTTTTACTTTGACAGTTGTCTTTCAATATCGGACTATTGCAATGTATATTTATTACCTTTAACTGAGTGTATTTACACTAATAATTTCTTGTAACCTTCCCTTGTAGTTGTTGTTACTTGTGTAGTTGTCGTTACTTGTAACTATCTTAACTTGCACTTGTCATTACTTGTACTTGTTTATCCAGTTTGTAAACATATTCCTGTATATAACCACAATCACTGAAACCCTCCAGCAAAAAAAAACAAAGCACTTGAAAAATATAGGAAGTATATTATCAGAAGACAAGACCATACAAAGTCAACAACTAATATCAACTCTTACACGATAAATGCCACCTAAAAAGAAAAGAGGCGCCCCAAAAAGATCACTGACCAGGCTAAATCAACAAACAGCTGCACAATCTGGCAAACGAAACAGCGAATCTGAACCACAACATAGAATTAATGGTCATAAACGAAGGAAAACTAACTCAACAGATAAAACAGAAAGATTAGCTCAAGTATTAGCTAATTTAAATCTTTCAGTTAGTGAATTGTTTTCGTTAACTGAATATAAATCGATTGTATATTGGAATCCTCAAGATTATTGTAGCAATTTACCAACAAGTCATGTTCCTGAATTATTTCAAGAATTTGTCAACAATCCAAAATATAAGACTATATGGGATAATAAAATTGAAAATGAAGATGAACTAAAGAATTTACCTTTAAGATTTCAGAAAAAGATTTTAGCTGAACGTGAAAAGAAATTGTTGGAAAAGTATCCCTTTAAAGATGAGGTTGTACAACGAAGTCATATTATAGAGTCAGAATTGTTAAGTAGTTTACAAAATATCAAGGAAAAACCAAAGGTGAAACCTTATACAGTTAAACAGGACGTGGCGAAAGTAGTACCAAAGAAAAGAGGACCAGGGAGACCACCTCGTGTCAAGAAAGAGGAACCTGAATCAGTCGAAGAAGTTGCAGAAGAAGAAGAAAAAGAAGAGGAAAAAGAAGTAGAATCTGAAGAAGAACTTGACTCAAAATACAAACTCAAATCAGTTAAATTTACCTTGGCTCCTCCACTTGTCACGCACCCTTCACATATTCCTAAATGGAGACCAACTGCTGAACAAATGGTTGAATCAAAACATGAAATATTTGAATTTAATCCAGCTCCACTAAAAATCATCTGCACACCTCAAGAAACAATAGAAGCCCCTGAAATTGAGGACAAATTACATAATTTCCTTGATCAAAACTATAAAAACCCCATAATTGACGAAGCAAACATGCCTGATTTCAACAATACTGCTGCTGAATACGATTCAATAATGTCTCAACAAATCCAATTATTACAAAAAATATCATTTAAAATAAATCAAGAGAACAGTTTAGAATTAAATGGTGATAGAATTGAACGACGGAAAATTGTATTACCACAAACATCGCATAGACTTACTGATCCATTTCGTAGTACTGGTTCAGTCACACCTAAAGTACAAGGACTTTCTAACAATTCAACTCATTATGATTATTTACTCAACCAAGGAATTTCTTTTTCGAAAGTGCATAATCAAATGAGAAAACAACATCAATTACGAACTAGGAAAATTGCTCTGATGATTGAACAACATTTCAAAAAGAAAAAGGGAGAAAAGGAAAGATTGGCTAAAGAGAGAGAACAAAATTTAAAGAAAATAAGTCGATTGGCTGTTCAAGCAGTTAAGAAACGTTGGCAACAGGCTTATAAAGTATATCAATTCATTCAACAAGAAAAAGAAGATGAAATTAAACAGAAAAAAGGAAGAGAACATTTATCACAAATGTTGGAACATTCAACTCAATTATTAGAAGCACAATTAGCCTCTTCAAGGGAAGCTACAGCTGAAATTGAAAGTGAATCTTTAAGTGATGGTGTAAATAGTGATTCTGATAGGTTTAGCTCTAGTTCAGACGAAGAAGAAGAAGAAGAAGAAGAAGAAATAAATGGAAATGTTAAGGAAAGTGAAGATATGAATCTTTCAATTGAAGAGTTGAAGAAAAAGTATGCCAATATGGAAGATTCAATAGAACCTTCATCCACTGCGGAAAATGAGGTTGATCAACAATCATATGAGGGAGAAGAACAAAATTCAGAATCAGATGATGAAACTGATGTAAGTAGAGGTCTTGCATCGTTATATGGTATTAATGAAGTAAGCGGAACTCCAGTTCCAGGTACTCCTCCTACAGAATATACAGAACAAGAAAAAGAATTGATAGATAAACTTGAACAAGAAGAAATGGACAAGAATATTTTAGATTCTGATGTAAGTCTGATTTCTGATTGGGAATCTTCAGGAAGTGAAGCTGATGAAGAGCTTGAGCAAGAAGAAGAGAATGAAGAAGAGAATGAAGAAGAATCAGAAGAATCCACTGAAAAGCTGACACTTGCTAATTTATTTAATAATAATCTTGAAGAAGAATCAGATGAAGATGTTGAAATTGATCAAGAAAGTGGCAGCGATGATTACATGTCAACC
Source organism: Spathaspora arborariae UFMG-19.1A (assembly GCA_000497715.1). NCBI lineage: Eukaryota > Fungi > Ascomycota > Pichiomycetes > Serinales > Debaryomycetaceae > Spathaspora > Spathaspora arborariae. The sequence goes on from KI547155.1 coordinate 38,541, forward strand.
ACTGATGAGGAAGAACCCGAAATTACAGAAAATGGATCAACCAAGCCTGAACCTAAAGAAGAAGATGACAAAGTTGAAGAAGTTAATGGATCAATGGTTAAGGACGTTCCTATCCCCTCTCTTTTACGAGGAACACTTCGGCCTTATCAAAAGCAAGGTCTTAATTGGTTAGCCAGTTTATATAACAACAACACAAATGGTATTCTTGCTGATGAAATGGGTTTAGGTAAAACAATTCAAACAATCGCCTTAATCTCATATTTAGCATGCGAACATCACATTTGGGGACCCCATTTAATTATTGTCCCTACATCAGTTATGTTAAATTGGGAAATGGAATTCAAGAAATTTGCTCCTGGGTTTAAAGTATTGACATATTATGGTTCACCACAACAACGTGCCCTCAAACGTAAAGGTTGGAATAAACCTGATGCATTTCATGTATGTATTACTTCGTATCAATTAGTGGTTCAAGATCAACAATCATTTAAACGGAGAAGATGGAGGTATATGATTCTTGATGAAGCTCATAATATCAAGAATTTTAGATCAACACGTTGGAGAGCATTATTGAATTTTAATACCGAAAATCGATTATTATTAACTGGTACTCCTTTACAAAATAATTTAATGGAATTATGGTCGTTATTATATTTCTTAATGCCGTCATCAAAAGTTACTCAGGCCATGCCTGAAGGGTTTGCCAATTTGGATGATTTTCAACAATGGTTTGGTCGACCTGTAGATAAAATTTTAGAACAAACGACAATGGGCAATAGTTCTGATTTGATAGATGATGGAAGTGTTCTGAAAATGGACGAAGAGACTAGAAATACAGTGGCAAGATTACATCAAGTGTTAAGACCATATTTATTAAGAAGATTAAAGAAAGATGTTGAGAAACAAATGCCTGGGAAATATGAACATATTATATATTGTCGACTTTCTAAACGACAACGATTCTTGTATGATGATTTTATGTCAAGAGCTAAAACCAAGGAGACATTAGCTTCAGGGAACTTTCTTTCGATTATTAATTGTTTAATGCAGTTAAGAAAAGTTTGTAATCATCCTGATTTATTTGAAGTTAGACCGATTGTGACTTCTTTGGCTATGCCTAGATGTGTATCATCATATTATCAACCAACAGTACAAGTAGTAACCAAACAAATGGGTACTTCTAAGGAAACAGTCAATTTCAATGTTCTTAATCTTGATATTACAAGTCAAGATAATTTAAATTATTTTGTATGTCAATCAAGTGAGAAATTACAAAGCACAACTGGATTACAAGAACAAATCAACAAGTTAGGGTCATTGCAATATGATGGAGATCTAGATGTTACTGATTATTTAAAATATTATCAACATTTAAAAACTCATGCCCAAAAACAAGTTCAAGCAAGACTACTACAAGTATTGTATTTAAATTTGTTAAGATGTGGAAGAAAACCCTTATATGGAGAATCTTTACTTCGATTCCTTACTATTAAACAACGTGATTATACAGCCGAACCATTTGATAAATTTGTATTGGATATTCCACAACGTGTGGACAGGATAAATGATACCATTGAAAAGTTTTCAATTATAACACCTGCAGTAGTTGCATTAGATATGAAGGATCAAATAATCCCAATTTCAACACAACGAAAAATAATGCATCAAGTATCAAGACATAAAATTACAAATCCATTCCATAAGTCACAAGTTAAATTGTCAATTGCATTCCCTGATAAATCGTTGCTACAATATGATTGTGGAAAATTACAAAAACTTGCAAGTCTTTTACAAACATTAACTTCTGAAGGACATCGAGCATTAATCTTTACTCAAATGACCAAGGTTTTAGATATTTTGGAACAATTCTTAAATATTCATGGATATAGATATATGAGATTAGATGGGGCAACTAAAATTGAAGATCGTCAACTATTAACTGAAAAATTCAATCGAGATCCAAAAATCCCTGTGTTTATCTTGTCGACTAGATCAGGTGGGTTAGGTATTAATTTAACTGGTGCAGACACGGTTATCTTTTATGATTCTGATTGGAACCCCGCTATGGATAAACAATGTCAAGATCGATGTCATAGAATTGGACAAGTTAGAGATGTTCATATCTATCGATTTGTTTCAGAATATACTATTGAATCAAATATTCTTAAAAAGGCAAATCAAAAGAGACAATTAGATAATGTTGTTATACAAGAAGGTGAATTTACAACAGATTATTTTGGGAAGTTCCTGGTTCGTGATCTTGTAAGAGATAATATTGTTGGTGAAGATGTTACTGATCGAACTATTGATTTTTCAGGAGATGTTAATATGGGGAATGTGTTTGCTCAAGCGGAAGATGAAGAAGATAGAGTTGCGGCTGGTGCGGCATTGAAGGAAGTTGCTGTAGATGATGATGACTTTAAAGAAGAGAGTAAATCTGTAACCGCTACACCTGCGCCGCTTGCGCCGTTTGCACCACCTCAAGCTTTGGTTAACGGAAGTGGATTGGTTGATGAATTGGCCGATCAAGATTTTGAAGAAGGTATTGGACATATTGATGAGTATATGTTGAGATTTATATCTGATGGGTATTATTAACATATGTAACATTATACTTTGTGTATTATTAATAGAGATGACTAATAACTGGTGGGTACAAGTACCCGTGTGACACAATTCGTAAAGTAGTTTGGCAGCCTCTTTTTTCTTCTTCTTGGTGCTAGCTAAACTCCATCTCCGTTCGACTTTTCCACGGAAAAACGAGTGGGGCTGCCCTTTTGATCATATGAAATATGTATGACAAAACCCACTTAAGGCTTGACGGTATTCTAAATTGTAACAAGATGATTACTAATCTAGATCATCAATAATAAACGGCTTTTGTTACTTTTTTTCTTGTTTATATATATGACAATTTAACATTTGACTTATGTTCTGTATAAAACTTACAATCAATGACATCTGAAATAACAGTAAAGATGTCCACTGCCACTAGTGTAAATAGTATAGATTCTTCTATTGAATCCTCACCTACATTAATACAATTCTTAAAATATGAATTAATTGAAAAGTTCCATCCTGTCTATTTCGTAGGGTTTTTAGGGTGTGGAATAACAGGTAATATACTTTATAATTTCCCTTACCCGGCTCAATGGTTAGAAATATGTGGAATTATAATGCTTTGTATTACCTTACTATTATTTGTTATTACAACTACATGTTTCATATTAAGTTGTTGTTATCATCCTCAACGAATTGCCTGGTGTCATTATGATACAAATTTTTCAATATTCATGGGTGTTTATTCCATGGGAATTGCTACTATAATTAATGCAGTACATTATTTACTTCATGGGAAATATCCAATTTTTGTATGGATACTCTGGTGGATTGGAGTAGTTATTGCAGTTTATAATGCTAGTTTTATTTTTTACTTTTCATTCTTGTCAAAGTTAAACAGTCATAAGTTACAGGACATTAATGCAACATTGCTTATTCCTATGGTTTGTCCTTGTGTTATATCATCGTCAGGAAATCTTGTAGCAATGACATTAACTAACACCAACCATAGAATACTAACTTCAATTACATCACTAATGTTACTTTGTGTTTCTCTTGTACTATTTCATGGTGTTGGTGCGATATATATGGCCAGACTAATATTAAAGAAAATCCCAAATACAGGTATAATATTCACTACGTTCTTACCAATTGGATTCTTAGGTCAAAGTAGTTATAGTATAATGTTATTTGGTGTAAACATGTATGATTTCATCCCTGATAAGAATCTAGCTAATTCATTATTATTCCCTTGTGCGTTATTTGCCATTTGTTTATTAGTAGGAGGATTCATATTCACTTTCATAGCAATAATCTCCACGTTATCCAAAATCAAACCATTTGCCAAGAATTTGAACTCGAATTATACGAAATATGGATTGATTAAATGGAATAAAGGATATTGGACAATGACTTTCCCCTTGGGAACTATGTCATTGGCAAACATTGAAATATCAAGATGCATAACTGTGATTCCTGGTGGGTTTGAATTGGAATTTTTTAAAATATTTAGTTGTATTTATGGTGTATCGGTTATTATTATTTGTTTGGTGAATCTTATAGGAATGATTTATCATATTTTCAGATTAATTAGGAATACGTTTTTCATCGATGTTAAACAAGAAATAGAGGAAATTGTTGTCATGGATAAAGTATAGTAATAGAGAGTTTTTTTTTTATAGAAATTGCTGCGAAATTTATTCGCAGTGATAAGATATGATATCATAGCACTATGTAGAAATTCAACATTAACAAATTGAATATCCCAAGGGTGAGTTCACATAAGAAAGCTACATTCAAGTTGTTCAATTAATCGCGAAAGTAAAATTCTATTGATATTGGATCGTTGTCAATAGCAACGAAAAATACCCTTTGAGATTTGATTTACGCGAGAGAGGCTAATATCTTTATTGTTGCAAGTTGGAATTCTGACTATTTTTATGTACCCACTTTCTCTTGGCTATTTCCTACTCTTCTTATTTTACCTTCACATACACATAATCAATCATGCCAATTGAT
>KI547155.1:55474-84357 GCA_000497715.1 Spathaspora arborariae UFMG-19.1A
CTCCTGGAGCTTCAGTACCTGGAGCTTCGGTTTCTTGAGGTTTGGTACCTGGAGCTTCAGTACCTGGAGCTTCGGTTTCTTGAGGTTCGGTACCTGGAGCTTCAGTACCTGGAGCTTCAGTTTCTTGAGCTTCAGTACCTGGAGCTTCAGTTTCTTGGGCTTCAGTACCTGGAGCTTCGGTTTCTTGAGGTTTGGTACCTGGAGCTTCAGTACCTGGAGCTTCGGTTTCTTGAGGTTCGGTACCTGGAGCTTCGGTACCAGCAGGTGGTTGAGTTTCAGCAACAGCAACAGCAGTAGCTTCTTCACGTTCATTAAGAACTAAACCTGATGATAAAGCAGCGAGTGACAAAACGTAAGCAAATCTCATTTTCTTTGATTAAATATAAATTGGGTTGGATGGATAGAAGTTATTATCTTCCAATATGGAATAATTCCAATCTATTTATAGTTGAAATCGAACTTAGACGATTATGCGAATTCCCGTCATATGATCCTAGATGCATGAACAACGCATAATTATGCCTAAAAAATTGCCCCATTTAGGTTAAATCACTCTGGATTAGGTTATAATTCAGCCCTACTTGCATAAAAAAGCATCACCAATCAAGTCTTGACTGGTTGTATAAAGGAATATTTAGTCATAAACGAGATTTTTTTTATTTGTTTATAATAATAAAAGGTTTATATTTTGATCGCATTGTTTACACTTTTTAATGGGAATTGGAATCTGTTACCTCTTTTGGAAAGCAATTGAAATTGTCTAAAGTTCAGGGTCAGGCATTAAATTGTTATGTGTCCTGGTATAGGAGTTGATAGGAATCTGTTCTTTTCGTTCATCCGGAATCTTAATTATTTTACCTGATTTCGATAACATTCTAGATTGTAATTCTCGAAACTGCTCGTAAAATCAACAATAAAACTGTTGAACAATTTTTCCCAGCAATTTTTTTTGGGGTAAAACTGTTTACATAATAAATCCGTAAAGCGGTTAAACGCGCGTTGTTACTTTGAAGTAATAGATGCACAAGACCTTATTCACTATTTATCCTTCCCCATAAAGGACTGATTTCAAAGTCCCACGAATCAAATCGTGAAACCCTTAACACGGTCAACGTAATTTAAAATGCATGAATTCTATATTTGTCATATACAGGATAATCTAAATTCTGTCCTGCATTTTATATTATGTACATAAAGAGTCATGAGACTTGGAAATAACTAAAAAAGTGAGGCGATAACAGAAAGGTTACTTGGCAAAAGGTTAAGATTGAAACTGTTGATTTCTATGAAGAAGGTTTTTCTAGATATGAAACAAAATTAGTTGACAATCACACTGTGTTTATGTTGATTGCTTAGCAAAAGACATGAAAAGGTTTGTATCACAAGATGCTTCGACCACGGGTAAAGTTTAATCTGAAGAACGAAGAAAATTACATAAAATTGAAAGAAAAAAAAAGTAGAACTGTTGAGATCGCAACTGACAGAGTAATGATGATCGGAAATTTTGAATGGGTTGTTTTTAAAAAGAAAAAAAAAACTTCTCCTATACTATAATTTAACTATGACTTGTTATATTCCCCTTCTGATTACTGACACTTTTTCTGTATAACTATCTTTCTTGTATTGTTGTTTATTATTTAATAACTATATTTAGTTATCTAACGACAATTATTCATAGTTAATAACAACCTACTTCATTTACTGTAGCTCACACAATAACATACTTACCCCAGTTGTCCAGTCAACAACTAATTTAGAGTTTTAGTAAATCTTCACTCTAATACTTATAGATTTAGATTTATATTAACCATTCAGTTGTTAGGTATATATTTGGTCCATTAAACGGCGTTCATTGAACAAAGTCACGATGTAGAAAATAAAAACAATGTAACACATGAATTTCGGATCCCGGTTATTCCTTTCTGTTGAAAATTGAAAACAAAATTAGGGTTATGAAGATTGAAAGCTTAGATTAAATAAAGTTTATCATAACCTGCGTGAAACGGGATCATAACTAAAAGGGTACTGTTTTAAATAGGCCTAGAAGAATAAATCGCCGTGAATTAATACAGTAGTAAGATTCCGTAGTCGGATACCTGAATTGAACCTCTAAAGATTATGAGTGGATAGCTCTGTGACAGTACCACAAAATCAATGATGGATTGAATTTGAATATAAGCTCATAAGAAACGTGATACAGCCAAATATTTCGAGTTTGCGAGATAATTTGTGCCTAATTAATTCAAATGTGTGAAAACTTACTAGAATTCTCTAAATTATTATTGAAACATCAACCATCCTCTTCAAGAATTACTAATTACTCTTTTAATCTTGTGTCTCTAGTTCAGATGTCTCTCCTGGACATGTTCTATGTTTATATTCATTCTTAAAATATGAAGTTATATTTGTACAATATATATTAACATCAACTACAAATATTACAGATTATTAATAAGGCGTAATCATAGTCTTGACAGAAAATAAGATATTAACTATAATATCAAGATTTATCTACTCCCAGCGTAGATAAGAAAACCAAAAAAAAGTATAAAAGCTAACAATTCACGATTTAGATCAATAAAGTAATCAATAACAACAATGATACAACACGAGCAATGGAAGCAGAATTAGCAAATTCAGGTACAGGTGGAATAACAACTTCTTCCTTGAGCTCTGGAATATGTTGAAGGAATTTATGTTCAGGATTTTGATCAGGTGCAGAATACTCAGGAATTTGTTGAGGTTCATGATATTCAGTCTGTTGTTCAGGTACAGGAGATTCAGGAGCGACATTTGCAACATAGATGAAAGTCTCAGTACATGTTAAAGTTGTAGTTGTAGTTGTATTTATAGTTGTAGTGCTAAGAGGAATATCAGTAATACATTCTTCCCCTAATGGACAGTAGGTAACAGTCTTAGTACAGGTTTCTTCTTCGCATGGTTCATTAATTGTAGTGACTGTAAAATTACTACTTGGAGTTGTTTTCTCGGGTTCAAAACCATCAGCTCCTGGGTTTGTAGTTTCACTAGGTTCTTCTGTTTCAATAGTTTCGGTTCCAGAAGGTGCTTCAATTAGAAGAATTTCCGTTCCGGATGGTTCAACAATTCCTGGTGCTACAATTCCTGGATATGTGGTTTCACCAGGTGCTTCAGTTACAATGGCTTCAGTTTCAGCTGGAGTTTCAGGTTCTGCTGTTTCGGTTTCAACTGGAGTTTCAAATTCAGGTGCGTCGGTGTCAATGGGAACTTCTGTCTCAACAGGGGTTTCTGTCTCAATAAGGGTTTCTGTCACAACAGGAACTTCTGTCTCAACAAGGGTTTCAACTTCAGTTGAATCAATTATCTCAGTTCCTGGATCTTCACGTTTCTTAAGAACTAAACCAGAAGACAAAATGGCAAATGACAAAATGTAAATTAATCTCATTTTCTTTGAATAATTTGATAAGTTATACAAAACGATTATACACCATCACGAGAATAATTCCAACCCTATTTATAGACCGCAACAAGGAGATATTTTGAGTATAGATTGAATGGCTGACAAAAGGTCCCCACTCCAATTAATAATTCCAATTTCATTAATTTTTTGAAGCAATAAACCGGATCGATTCGGATGGAAATCAAAAAATCATGTTTAAAACAATACAACTGTAGTTTATAGATAAATGTGAGTAGGTTATGAACTTTTGTTTTTCTTTTGCATGTAATTGAAACTTGTTGGTTTATTTGCAAATCAACAAAATCATGCTTTGTCAAGATACCAGACATCCTGATATAGAACTAGTGGAGCACTGCTTTTACTCTTGACTGCAAATTGAACGAGAATCTCTTTCCGTAGTATTGTCTATTGTTAAGAAAACAATAAACCTGTCAAGGGAAACCTATCAGGAAATTTCTCGAATAAAGCTCTCCCTAAAAATCTGTAGCGCGGTTAAATGTTATCATGCTGCAAAGGATATACACGTCTATTACATACTCTGTTTTGCTGGGTAATAATCCAAAGTGCATACGCACAAGTTCTTATGTTTGTTGTAAAATCTCAAGCCTAGAATTACTTCCTCTGGAGTTGAAATTTGGGTCTATTTCAATTTCAAGAAGTATATTTGACAGAATAACAAATCGTATTATTCCATGTGTGGTATGTGGTATTTGTAATAACTGGGAAATCCAAGGTGGGTCTGCTTGTTCAAAACCAGGTTAAATTACTTAAGTTGATCCGGATAGTTGAATTCTGCTGATCCTTTTTATTTATTTATTTTTTATTCTTTTTTGCGACTGTGGGGTCAATATGGTCTGACATCTATAGTCAAGATATTTGGTGACACCACCAATGACTATATATGGTTTGAAGTTTTTTACACAAGAATTAGTCATGCAAATAACAAATATTTATCCGGTAGAAACCTTAGTAAGTTAACCGATCGGATTTTTATTGTAAGGTTCGCCCCCTAATTTTGTTAAAATTTGGATTGAAAATGCAGAAATACTTCAATTGTATTATAGTTTTATCTAAAAATAGAACATCTTCATATAGTTAGATAAACAAGTTAAAAATATGAATTTTTGAATGTGAAAAATGAGATTTCAAGTTAATCAATTAGTTGAAAATTCTAAGAGATTGACTAATATGATACCAACTTCTTTTGAAGCAGTTTATGGCAACTCTTATCAAATTAGATTTTCTGCGAATACTACTTTGCTACGTCCAATTTTCGAGAAAATGCAAATATTGTTGTTTCATACTAGATTTTATTAAGTGTATTGTAAATAGTCTTAGTACGAATGAGCTTTCTATCTAAAACTATTTCAATGTCATTATGTGGAAAAGTCATATCATCGTGGGATATCCTACTAGTCCCATAATTCAATAGGAAAAACTCTTTGAGACAAATATTGCCTGAGTACATTTGTACTATGCTTAAACCTCTGGTCTAAATTAACACAACTCGCCACAAGCAAACCATAAGGCATAGCCAAGTACATCCTGTCTTAACTTAAACCTTAATATCAATTCTTGGAAGGCACATTCCGCCCATATTCCTGAAATCCAGAAAACTCCAGAAAAAAAACTTTCTTTTTTTCGCCTGGACAAACCCGTTGATACCCGGTGTTTTCCCCTCCTTTTTTCAAGACACATAGAAAAAACTTAGCGGCATTTTACTAAAAATAGCCCTCGGGAAGCGGGATGTCAAGTTATGGACTACAGAAAAAACATAGACTACGTGCAAATGTCCGCCACAATCACCCAACATTGTCTAAAACCGCCTCCAGCCCCCACAGTATTAACAATTTAATAATAATAAATTAGAATAAATTAGAATAAACTAGGGTTGGGATGTGGGAAATTGGGTACTCAAATGGTGGGAATCTCAAAGTAAGACTATTTTTACTAAAGAAAAAAAAAGATTTCCCCAGATTTTCGCTACTCGTTTCCCATTAAAAAAATGAATTTTGGTTTTAAGAGGTGTTTTGGATCTGCCCCGAAATAAAAAGGCATCAAACAAAAGTTTTTAACATTATGGTTAAGGAATTTGTTGTTTAAGATATGCAAGTATCATTCCTGTTCGTGTAAATCATTAAATGTTGTTTTTATTTTGTAAACAACAAACAATCAAGGTTAAATATTGGGAAATGTTTGAAAATAATAATAAGTTCATCCATTTCAACATTTTGGACCCACCCCACATTTATGCTCCACTTGGACGTTATTGTCTGCAATTACCCCCCTCATTTAGCAAGTAGATGTCAGTTGCAAGAAACAACAAACTTTCCTGTCATCTTTTTCATTGGGGGAAAAGGAATATCACTCTTTTTTTTTTCGTAGGTTTTTTTTCCCCCGAACTCTACTCAACTTTGACTCGCTATAAGTTAGATCATGAACTGAATGTATACTACAAAGAATCGCTTCTATTTCTAATATATTTTAATTAATTGTCAATCACGGCACTCTTGCCCACTGTGGAGATCGAGAAATATGCCTCAACTGTTGAAAGAAACCAAGAATAAAATGAAAAAAAAAGAAATTTCAAACAACATACAGGAAAAAAACAAACAAGAGTTTTTTTTTGCCTCATAAGGTGTATTTTTTAACGGCCTTTATTGTTTGGCACCTGCCATCGCCCTGTAGGTTTCCGGATTATTCCCAATGTGCCACCCCTCCTCTTTCACTATAAAAGGTATAATCCTGGTTTGGACAGGGTTTTCGCTAATTTTCAAAAAATGTCTCTCCCACCCTCTCCCTCCCTTTCTTTGTCTTTGTCTCTGTCTCTTTTCACCCCACATAAAAAATTTGACAGTAAATTTCTTAACACGTAATCCTCCCCCTCCCCAAGTTGTGTGTCACCAACAACAATTTAAAGAATTTAAAAGTATAAATAAACCCCATCAATCCTCATTTTCTTCTTTTTTTTCTTTTCTTTTACTTTGAAATTCCCTTCTTCTTTAACAACTTCACTTTAGGTTTTTATCGATTATCTTTGAACAAGCCTTTGTTGTTAAACTAAGTCACTGTTAAGTACTGCTTTAAACCAAAAAAATTTTTTTACACACAATGGTTGCTTCTACTATTGACACTGCCATGTCCAATTTATCAGTTGGTTCCCCAAAACATGATTATATTGATCAATTATTTGTTGGTAAAAAAGAACAATTTGAACAAGTTTTGGATGTCTTGGATTCTGTTGGTTTTATTCCTGAATCTTTAATTGAATCAGAAACTAAATGGTTTTATGAAAGTTTAGGAATTGATGATGTATTCTTTGCTAAATCCCTGCCTGAAGAAATTGCTTCCCATATTCATGCATTATATTCATGTAAGGTTCAAGCATTTTCAAGTTCAAATTTAGATGGTAATCAACCTTTGATTAGTTATAAACGAGAAGCTGAAGATCATGCTGTTTTTTTTGATACTGTTGATTCAAGTAATTCTATTCAAAGAAACCCCTTTGAAGCTGTGATTGATGATAAATATGTTGATCCTTCTTGTGCTAGTGGTGTTAGTTATCGTACAGAATATTTTAGTGCTCCTCTTAATTATAAGACTGATGCTATTTTACTGGGAGTTTACGAAAAAAATAAGAATTTACATGAACAATATGTTAGATTATTTTTTGTTTATGAAAATCAATATAAACATAAAGATGTTTCTACTATGGAAACTAATATTGAAAAAATTGGTGATGTTACATTTTTAAAGATTTCTTCTGATAAAACCAAAAGTTTATATCAAGAAATTATTAAGGATGTTATTAAAACCACTGGTCCTGTGATTAGACATTTCCCTATTGAATCTTCAGAAGAATATCGTGTGGTTATTGGATATAGACAGAAAACTTCTGCTAGATATGTTTCTGCATTAAGTGATTTGGCTAATTATTATAAATTACAAACCACAAGAAAATATGTTGAACAATTTGCCAATGGAGTGACAATAATATCCATGTATGTTAGAGCTAAACTGAGAAGATCTCCTGTTGATTTATCAATTTATCAAGTTATTAAAGAAGCTTCTTTATTATATTGTATTCCCCATAATTTCTTTCATAATAGATTTATTCAAGGTGAATTATCATTACAAGAATCCATTTATGCTCAATGTGGTGTTATTTTTGTGGCACATTTTTTGAATCGTCTTGGTCCAGAATATAGTAAATTATCACAATTATTAGATCCTTCAAAATCAATTGAACATGCTGAAGTTTTAAACAGTTTAAAGAAAAGATTACGTGCAGAAACTTATACTCAAGATTTTATTAAAGAAGTATTTGATGTTAGACGAGAAATTGTACGTAAATTATACCGTCAATTTGCTGATGTTCATTATATTAGATCTTCAATGGAAAAAACTTTAAGTTATCAAAGATTATCACAAATTACTCCTGTGGGTTCTGAAGATGATTTTGAACAATTATTAAGTAGAGAATGTTCTCAAAATGAACATCATGCTGTTGTTTTACGAGCATTATTTATGTTTAACAGATCTATTTTGAAAACCAATTTTTATACTTCAACAAAAGTGGCACTTTCATTTAGATTAGACCCTTCATTCCTTCCACAATCAGAATATCCTGAACGTCCATATGGGATGTTTTTCGTGGTTGGTTCTGATTTCCGTGGGTTCCATATTAGATTTAGAGATATTGCTCGTGGTGGTATTAGAATTGTTAAACTGAGATCATATGATGCTTATAATGTTAATGTTCGTAATATGTTTGATGAGAATTATAATTTGGCAAATACTCAACAACGGAAAAATAAGGATATTCCTGAAGGTGGTTCAAAGGGGGTTATCTTGTTAGATCCCGGTGCTGCACAAGATCGTCCAAAGGCATGTTTTGAGAAATATATTGATGCTTTAATTGATTTATTATTAAAACAACATATTCCAGGTGTTAAGGATCAATATATTGATTTATATAATAAACCAGAAATTTTATTTTTAGGTCCTGATGAAGGTACAGCACATTATGTTGATTGGGCTACTTTACATGCTCGTGATCGTGGTGCACCATGGTGGAAATCATTCCTTACTGGTAAGTCTCCACAATTAGGAGGTATTCCTCATGATGAATATGGTATGACTACCTTATCAGTTCGTGCATATGTTAATAAAATCTATGAAAAATTAAAAATCGATGATTCCAAGATTAAAAAATTCCAAACTGGTGGTCCAGATGGTGATTTAGGTTCAAATGAAATTTTGTTATCTCGTGGTGAAAATTATGTTGGTATTGTTGATGGTTCTGGTGTTATTTGTGATCCTCAAGGATTAGATAAACAAGAATTACTTAGATTAGCCACAGAAAGAAAAATGATTGAACATTATGATAAATCTAAATTATCTCCTCAAGGTTATGTTGTTTTAGTTGATGATATGGATATTAAATTACCCAATGGTACAGTTGTTACTAGTGGTGTTGCATTTAGAAATACATTCCATTTGAAATTAAAAGAACAATATGGTGTTGGTGGAGTTGATCTTTTTGTACCATGTGGTGGACGTCCTGCTGCTATTGATACTAATAATGTACATGATTTTATTGATGAAAAAACTGGTAAATCTATTATACCATATTTTGTTGAAGGTGCTAATTTATTCATTACTCAATCAGCTAAATTAATTTTAGAAAAAGCTGGGATTATTATTTTTAAAGATTCTTCTACTAATAAAGGTGGTGTTACTTCATCTTCATTAGAAGTCTTGTCAGCATTGGCATTTGATGATAAAACCTTTTTAGAAAGTATGTGTGTTGATGGTAAAACAGGAGCTAAACCTCAATTTTATATTGATTATGTTAAAGATGTTCAAAAGAAGATTATCGACAACGCAGAAGCTGAATTTGAATCGTTATGGAAATTACATGAAGAAACCGGAAAGCCATTCACAATATTATCAGATGAATTATCAGTAGCTATTAATAAATTGGGTGATGAATTAAGTAATTCTCGTGAATTATGGGATGATGATGTTGAATTCCGTAATGCGGTATTGTTAGATTCTTTACCACCATTATTATTACAAAAGATTGGTATTGAAAATGTCTTGAGTAGAGTTCCTGAAGCTTATTTAAAGGCAATTTTTGCCACTTATTTAGCATCAAATTTTGTTTATTCTCGAGGAATTGATTCAAATCCTGCTAAATTCTTGGAATTTATTGGTTCTAAAAGAAAGCAATTTATTAAACAAGGATTGCTAAAGTATTAATAGATGTTTAACTTTTATATGTATATATATATGTTTTGTTTGTTTTATAATATATGATTATTTATTAAATCTTGTATATTTTGCAGTTATATTTTGCTACCTTCTTATATGCAGGCACCGAATCTTTTGGAAAATTCGTCATTTCAACAATTGATGAAACCCTATTTTGTTACTATATTTCTATATACATTACATACACTAATCTTTTGTCTCTTAATATGCTTCTAACAGATTATATGTCTAATCAACTCTTTTCAGCATTTTCATTCTTCTGAACTTTCTTTACAGCATCTCTTTCCCTTTGAGCTTGTTCTTCAAGACGTTTTCTAACTACTTTACGAGCTTGTTGTTCTTCCCAAATTTTTTCAGAAACATAATCACCACAAATTGCTAATACCATAGTAAATCCACATACAAATATTCTATGACCCTTAGGAAGGGCCATCCATCTTTGATATAACCCCATTGTTGACCTTTTACTTGTTTGTTAACCACAATTCACATCGAACTTGAAATCTTTTTTTTTTCGGATTTTTCAATTGGGTGCTAAACTAAACTAAACTAACTAGAAATGTCTGACTTACCCCAGTGTAAAAGATATTCAGTGACGAAAACTACATTACCTCCATGTTGTCTTCGTATTCATCCTACAAACTCTGAACTTATAGTGTTAGGAACTTACAAATTAGAAGATTCAGGAATTCGACATGGTTCAATAGATTTATATACTCATATTGATCATACACTCACTTTAACACAAACATTTCCTACTTCAGGAGCGATTCTTGATATTAAATTTAACCCAAGGAATGCTTTACAATTAATATCTGTGGATTCAATAGGTCATATCATGTTTTGGAGAATTGACGAGGAAATAACGTTAATGAATGATGTTCAAGTGATTGAAGATGTTTTAATTACTTCTTGTTTCTTTTCCCCGTTTGATGATAAGGTATTATTGACCTTTACTGATGGTACTCTGGGGATATTTGATTTACCCCTGCAAACTTTTGAACTATTGAGTACTTCACACGAGCTAGAATGTTGGACTGGTGCATTTGGTGAAAACGATTTTGAACATGTCGTATATACAGGAGGTGATGATTGTCAATTGATAGCTCATGATTTACGAACTCAAAGTAAGATTTGGTCAAATAAAAGACATCACGGTGCAGGAGTAGTATCTATTCTTACACCAGGTCAAGATTTTCAAGTTGATAGTAATACATTATGGACAGGAAGTTATGATGATAATTTACGAGTATTTGATTTACGAGCAGGTATGCCTCGATTAATCCAAGAGGAAAATCTTGGTGGTGGTGTATGGAGACTTATTCCAAACCCAGAATCCAACAAATTATTAGTATGTTGTATGTATGATGGTGCTCGAATCGTAGAGACTTACGAAAACAAATTTACAGTATCAAAATATTTTAAACAAGATCACGAGAGTATGTGCTATGGAGGTGATTGGTCCCACGATAACACCTACGTGGCTACATGTTCATTCTATGATAATATCATACAAACTTGGTCTCCTATGTAAATAAACTTAAATCTAAAGGAACTGAAGAACCTCGTCCACTAGGATATAATTTTTGTCCTCCATTAAATCTTCTGGGGTTAGGTAATGAATTAGAATTAACAAATTTAAATCTCTTATCATCAATAATAACTTTTGAACTAGTTGATTTTTTTGTAGTACCTCTATTAATTGTATATTCCAGAGCTGAAATTTTTCGTAATGAGGAACCAGCATTTTGTAAGGAATCTAAACCTGATCCTGAAGGTGGTGGTGGTGGAGGAGCTGCCTTTTTATAAGGATGACTAATAGAGCTAGATTGGGATACGGCGGGTGGTGGAGGTGGCGGTGCCATATTGGGTAACAGAGGAGGTGGCGGAGGAGCACTTGTCACTGTTGGAGGTCGGGGAGGTGGTGGAGGAGCATTTGTAACTGGAGGAGTTGAAAATCCCGGTGAACTAAATTCTTCATCATCATCTTCTTCAGATTCCTTTTGGGGTGGGAATTGTGGGATTGGTGGATGTGGTATAGTTGGAGGAATCATGGATGGTATAGCTGATGCTTTCTGTTGAACTGAAGGGGCTGGTACTACTGATGGAATTGGAGGAGCGGCATTAGGCACTGGAGGTGCTGATGGAGCTGATGGAGCTGATGGTGCTGGTGGTGCTGGTGGTGCTGGTGGTGCAACATTCTCACTAGCATTCAGATGATGATGATGGTGACCAAAAGGATTAAAACTAAATTTATGAGACTTATGTTTTTCTTCCTTCTCTTGATGTTTCTCTTCATGTTTAACTTCATGTTTAACTTCATGTTTAACTTTCTCTTGATGTTTAGGTTTTGATTCAGGTACAGGACTATTAACTTCAGATTTTGTGGTAGAATATCCCGCTTTTGATCCATCAACTACAAATGATTCATTTCTTTTCGAATTAATCTCAGCAAGGAATGGCAATGCTCCTCCTGCTGCTGGTGTGGGGCTTTTCGCTTTTGATGTGGGTGGAATCAGTAATGTAGGTGGCGGTGGTGGACCTGGAGGCGGTGGTGGCGCTCCTCCAGAAGGTAAAGGGGGTGCAGGAGGAGGAGGAGCCACCCCAGTTGACAACATAGGTGGAGGCGGACCTGGAGGAGGAGGAGGTGGTGGTG
The DNA here is from genome assembly GCA_000497715.1 of Spathaspora arborariae UFMG-19.1A. NCBI lineage: Eukaryota > Fungi > Ascomycota > Pichiomycetes > Serinales > Debaryomycetaceae > Spathaspora > Spathaspora arborariae. The sequence continues at coordinate 67,846 of KI547155.1, forward strand.
GTGCTCCACCAACAGGAGGTGCAGGAGCATGTGGAATAGCAGGAGGAAGCATACTTGGGATAGGTGGAGGACCAGATGTAGGAATAGGTGGTGGAACAGGTGCTGTTGACCCTACCACTGAAGACTTTGGTGTACTCTTTATTGAATCAATTACATTCTTGTCATCTCTCTTGGCATTTATTTCATTTAGGAAAGGTAATGGTGATGCCAGGGGTGGTATAGACCCTCCAATTGGGGGTGCCAACGCAGGTGGTGCAGGTGGTGCTGCTGGTGGAGGATGTACACCTGAACTTGGAGGTGCAAATGTTGGCACCGGAGGAGCTACTGGAGGCGGAGGAGGAGGAGGCACACCCATTGGAATAGGTGGTGCTGCAGTAGTAGGTAATGGGGGTGGCCCTCCAACTGGGGGAGGAGGTGGTAGTGGACTTCTGCCATCATCTGATATTTGAGAATTCATAGAATCTGTTCTTAAATGTGTAGATTTCTTAGGTCTTGTAGGAGGAATTTTTGGTGCTGAAACACCAACTGCTGGAGGTGGCGGAGGTGGAAGTGTTCCTGGAATTGGAGGAGGTGCTGATGGTATTGGTGGTGCATTTATCACTGGTGGGGATACATTCAGCAGAGAACTTAATGAATGCTTATGTTGAGGTCTTGATCCAGTAGGAACGGAAGGAATCTCAGGACGTTTAGAAGGTCTTGATCCAGTAGGCACTGAAGGGAGACTTGATGGAATTTTTGGTGCTGAAGTAGGAACAATTTCTGATCTATTATTGACATGTTTTAATTTTGGTATACCACCAGCAAATATATCACCCAATTGAGGAGGACCGCCTGAAACAGGGGGTACATGTGCTGAAGAAGAAGAATTAGTTGAAGTAGGAGGAGGTCCTGCGGACACTGATACTTTACTATCTATTATTGGTTTTGATTTATCCACAGTAACTGCTTTCTTTAATTTCATTCCTTTTCGAATATCACCTAAAAGTGCGTCTCTTCCAGGAGGCATAACTGGAGGAGGACCAGAAGTTGCTAAATTTGGAGGAGGAGGAGGTGGTGGTGGTGGTGGAACTGCCATTGTATGTATAATTAGTAGTAAAAGGAAACTATAAATTATAAAATTGTTTTATTAAAGGGCGCAATAAATTGGAGAATCTCAAGAAAATAATTGTGCACAAATACACGACCCAATATGATTCACATTATATATAGTATTCTATTTTACACCCCAAGATAAATTATCATATCCAAATAACCAAGGTCCAACAGTATGTCTTACTATAAGCATTAATATACCAATGACAAACTGTATCAACAAAATAATGATACATAAATAATCTTCACGTAATGGACCTAACCAAACCAATAATAAATTTATAATTGTTAAATTTGAAAATTTGACAATGTTGTTTTGTTTATCTCTTTGTAAACTAACAAGTTTACACTTTTCCAATAATATAAGTAATGTAATTGATATTTTTCTTTTGTTTTTCAACTCTCCATAGCTTGGATTCATTAATCCAGTTTCTTGGTTAAATTTAGGTAATCTGTGTCTTGGACAAGGAACAATATTAAATAATTGAGGTAATGAATATATAAAATTCAAAATCTGGGGTAATAGGAAAATTAATAATGTCTTGGAGAAATGTCCTAAAATCCCTACACTGGCGAATATCATACCACTAAAATAACAATATGTATCACCAACAAATACTTTTGCTGGGAACCAATTATATTGTAAAAGTGCTAGGGAAACACCTATGAATGGAACAATGAAAATTACTGATAATAAATGAGAATCATGAGCTGCTTGTGAGATATTTGATGATAAATAACAAATATCATTGATTAACAATATTACAGCAAGTACTAAAGATTGACCTACTTCTAATCCATTTATACCTGCCAACATATTAATTGAATTTGGAGCAAATATAGTTACTGCTGACATGTAAACATAATAAAAAATACCTAAATCAAGTAATTTTGGTGTTGAATCAGGTATAACATAATCTGTTTGTAATGTTCTAAATGATAATCCTGAAATAAGGGTTACTAAATGATTACCATATTTAATAATATAGTTTAGTAAATTCACAAGGTGATATCCACCAGGGAAATCAAAGATAAATTTAGGTATAACCACACTAGTTACACTAAAATCAACATAATAAACAATCAATAAAGGTAATGAAGCAACAGCAGGAATAAAAAATTTATGTCTCCATTTAATATCAAATAGATCATCAAGTAATCCTAAAATCATAGTACTTTGTAAACATAAAATTGCACTCAAAAACTCTGCTAATTTATTATGAGGAAATAATCGATTATTAGTAATAGCTTGATATTGTTCAATATAATTTGATGCTACTATAGCATTATCTGACATTGAACCAAATGAAACTAAATATTTAAAAAAATGAATGGAATAAGACCAAACATAAGAAACATATATGTTAAAGCAATAACTAATCCCATAGTTTCAGGAATTTCACTAACTGGAGGTGGTTTAGACAAATCTTTCCCTTTGAGTCCAATTCTAATAAAACTTGGTCCTAATTTGGGGATAATCAGAATAGTTATAATATAACCAATTACAGAAAAGGCAGTGACTGTCCTAATTGGATTGTTTGGTGTTATAAATGAAATTGAACCTAATAACAAGGCAACTCTAACTAGCCTAGAATGCATATTGAGTTTTATCTGTTTGCTTGTTGTTGTTGTGGTTGTACTTTTACTTGTATTTTTACTTGTACTTGTACTTGTACCTATACTTATACTTATACTTATACTTATACTTATACTTATACTTATACTTATACTTATACTTATACTTATACTTATACTTATACTTATACTTATACTTATACTTATACTTATACCTTTACCTGTACCTTTACTTGTACCTGTACCTTTACCTTTACCTGTACCTGTTGTCTGACTATTTTTTTCAAAACAAATTTTGACAGCACTGATAAAAATCTTCAGGCAAAGAAAAAACAACAACCAATCCTTTACCCAAAACTCAACAGACTTTACTCTAATTACTTCTTAGCTAAAATGAAACCCTTCTTAACTGGACATGAAGAATTAATTCATGATATAAAATATGATTTTTATGGTAAACATATAGCCACAGTACTGTCAGATCAACATATTAAAGTATTTGATTTAGATTCAGTAACATCCCTGTGGATATTAAATGATCTGTGGAAAGCTCATGATTCTCTGATTGTACGAATATCATGGGCCCATCCAGAATTTTCAAATACAAAATTACTCGCATCATGTTCATTTGATCGCACTGTTAAAATTTGGCAAGAACAATTAGATGAATTACATGGACTGGGAAGAAGATGGATTAAGCTTGCAACATTAGCTATTGAAAGTTATGCTCCTATATATGATGTTGTATTTGCACCAAATCATTTAGGATTAAAATTAGGATGTATTGGATCAGATGGAATATTTAGAATATACGAACTGATAGAACCAAGTGATTTAACTCAATGGAGTTTAACTACAGAGATTCCAATTTTAAATCTGACATTACCTACAAAATCTTTACAAAGTAGTTTTGCGATTGAATGGTGTCCTTCAAAATTTATCACTACTGAAAAGTTTATAGTTGTTGCTTTAGATCAAGGGTTTATTTATGGAACTTCGCCAAATAAATCGCCTCAAGAAGTTACATCAGAACATTCACAATTAGAATCAAAATATATTAAATTGGGGAATTTACCTGAACATAATGGTTTAATACGATCAGTAAGTTGGGCTCCATCAATGGGAAGAAATTACCATTTAATTGCAACTGGTTGTAAAGATGGATATGTTCGAATTTTTAAAGCAATTGAAACATTACAAGGAGATTTAAAAATTGAAATTATTGCTAAATTAAATGATCATAAACTGGAAGTTTGGCGAGTAAATTGGAATATGACTGGTACTATATTATCTTCTGCGGGTGATGATGGGAAATTAAGGTTATGGAAATGTAATTATTTAAATGAATGGAAATGTATGAGTGTTATAAATACAAGTAATCGATCGGATAATAGGGGAATAGATGTTGAGCCAAAATAAATACTATAGTGAGAGATAGCGAAGTTAACTTGCGATAACGAGGTTAAGTATTGAACTAGTACCTTCGCCATAACGAAGTTAAATATTGAACTAGTATATGTACATGTAAATGTATCAGTGTATATTATATTACTACAATGCTATGAACAAACAGTCCCATGTCAATCTAATAATCCTGTTGTTTTAACTCGTCTATTTTGTCTTTTCATACGAATAATAATCCAAGCAAACCAAATCAAGATTACAAATATAACCCCATATATGATAAATTTAATTCCTTTCAACAATCTTCTTGTCAATCTAACTACAAATGTGGCATCAGGGTCACCATATTTCTCTAATCTCAATTGTCTTTCCCTTTCTTTAATTCTTTTCTCGGAATTCTTCAATCTTTGTAAAGATCTTCTTTTTCTCTTATTTAAATCTTTATTATTTCTTCGTTTATTCTTCTTTTCTTCTCGTAATACATCAGCTACTTTATTTATTTCTTCTTCATACTCTTGTTGAGATTCAATTAATTCATGCAATTCATCAAAAGATTGTACATACTCTCCACTAGGTTTTAAAAGTCCATATATCTTATTTTCAATAATATCAACATTTTCAAATAATTGTCCTGTATTGGCTGATAATCCAAGATATTTAACTTTAGGTAATTTAACATTAGTTAAAGTTACACAATTAAACCATTCTTCATGTCGACCAAAATAATTAAAATCTATAGATAAATACCCATCTTTAATATAAACTACTCTCATTTTAGTCACTTTGGAAGGAGGATTCAAAAGATTTTTCGCAACACATCCTGCCAATCTAGTTTCATATCCATCTGTTCGTTTATTATATTTCATATGTCCATCACCCAACATTAAATTTACATAAGGAAATTGTCCACGTCTCCCATTCTTATAAGTATCCATCATTATACCTAAACCATTAAATTGATTTTTAATTCCAAATACATCACCTATATCTGAAGGTTTATCTAAAAACCAAACAGCTAATCCATCACCAACTAATCCATGAGTAGCTTTATCATTATGAATATGAAAAGTTAACTCCATTTCAAAGGATTCAGCAGGGATAGGTGTTTGAGTAAACATATTACTTGCTAAATGAGGATTTGTTGAAGTTAATCTAATATATTCGTTATTTTTAACCATAGTATTTCCCTTTAAATTCCAATTTTTTGTTTTAAAATGAGAACTATCCAAATATGGACGATGTAATCCATGTTTCTTTAATTCTTGTTTCTTTAAAGCCACAATATGGGATCGTTTATTTTGTAATAAATTGTTAACTTCTTCTGGAGTATAAGTATCAGTAACAAATGGATTATAAAAATAAACATAAATCAGAATTAATGCAAGTAACAAAAGAAGTAATTGAATTAGTTTAGATCGTCTAATTGAACGAACCACAGACATAGCTAATACCACACACTACAACCTGGTGTTTACTTATTCGTGTTGTGGATTGAAATTTGTTTGTGAATTTTAAAATTGACAGCACTGCAAAAAAAAAACTTGCATGAACTGATTTGAAGTACAAAATGAATGACACTAATAAATTACCACCCGAATATCGGAGAAGACCAAAGATAAAACACATAAACATATTACTTAGTTTTTTGTAATTCTTACAGTAAGAGATCTTGATGGAAAGGGCTCTTCGGAATACTCTAACTTTTCAAATGTGGGAAATAGGTGGGAGGGGGGACATGGGTGATGGACCCTTGGCGAATTAAAAGGTATTGCGCGTGCTCCATGTCAATTTACAGAATGAGCTACAAGTTAATTAAACAGTAAGATTTTTGAATAGCACTAAGTTACAAGACTGGCTATATTAAAGCTGGGGGATATTTGGGATGTGCTAACTCAGTAATTGTGAGGAGATTTTTACCATTTGCTTGAATATTCTAACTTTTCTTTTTTTTTTTTTTTTTGTTAATTTGACTTGATCTTCACTGCATTCGTACTCACTTATATTATGAATCGTCAATAGCATCTTTTTCTGATATAGAAATGTTCTTTACGTAAGCAATAACAATTCCTACAAGAATGAGGATTGATTTCCTACACAATTTTTAGATTTTCCTTCATATTTCTACAACTCTGCACAGATCAAATCTTTGATCAACATCTCTTAGAAAGCATTTATTAAATAATATATACAAGTTACTTTCCAAAAACAACTGTTCTGGCAGCAGTCAATAAATTCTCTTCACTTTGACCCTTTAATTCTTTCAATAATCGTTCATAATATTGAGGATTCCCTTTAGGTTTCAATAATTTATCATCTAATTTATAATAATTCTTATATTTATCATTAACTAATTCTCTTAATGCAATATATTGTAATTTTAAATCAGATTCACTAATACTATTTATGAGTTCATTATTGGAAAATCGTTCAAGTTGAGTTTGCTTAAATGATGAATAATGTTTGATTCGTTCTTTAGGTAACGTTTTTAATAACGATACTATCATTTTTTGAAGTTCTTGTTTAGATGACATTGTTTGGATGTATTGATTACACTGGTGGATTCATCTTTTTTAAAATTTTCATTATGTAAGTTCTGGTGGAAAGATATCATGTTGAGAGTTGTGTTACCCGGATTTGTGGCGCTGCCAGTTGAATTTTTGTCTCAAAATTCATATTTCCTACACTTATAATAGTTGCTTATGTAGTAATAAGTGTTTCTCAAGGTATTTCTTATGGTATTTCTCATGATATTTCTTCCAAAACAAATAATTATGCTTTATATTTCTAGTATTATTTTTTGTTAGAATTCATGTGAATTATAATTTTAAATTCAAGTCTGAACGAACAAACGGCTTTAAGAGTAAGAATTGTAACAACTTTCAGTTGCACAATTAGTAATTTCAATATAATTTGAAACAATATCGTCACATCATTCAATTTGAGTGTTTCAATCTCAAATAACAATATAATCCTGTACATGCAACAAGTTTGTCCACATCAAACTAAGCTGCATGTACACTACCACGGAAACTTCAACAAGCACATCTCGTAAATCATACATATGAAATTACGTAATTATTATATATATATCATCTCCACATACTTTAGTTTTATTTTTCTGTTTTTTATTAACTCATTAGTAATTTTTTTTCTTAGTGGCATAACCTGATGATGTTTTTCCTTTGACCTGTTTGTTTGACACATTGTTTTGTACACTGTTCATCCATCGGCCGAAACCTTGTCCATAAATAAACTTTAACTTTTCCCCAACGGTCGACATTTTTATTTACCACCACGCACAAGTACAAATACAAACACAAGCACAGGTACAAGTACAAGTGCAAATACAAGTATACGCACGCACACACACACATACAAACACAATGACTAAAGCACCTTGTCCTAGAATTATATTTGTTCGTCATGGACAAACAGAATGGTCCAAATCAGGACAACATACTTCACGTACTGAACTTGATTTAACTGATTTTGGAGTAAAACAAATGAGAAATACTGGGACTCATTTAATTGGTAATTCATTTACCAATATGATTAAACCCAAAAACATTACTCATATTTTTGTTTCTCCAAGATTAAGAGCTAGACGTACTGCTGAATTATTATTAGAAAATGTTGATCCTAATATTAAACAAAACATTCCTATTGTTATCGATGAAGATATTCGTGAATGGGAATATGGAGATTATGAAGGTTTAAAAACTAATGAAATTATTGAATTAAGAAAATCACGAGGTTTAGACCAAGACTTGTCTCCTGGTGATAAATGGAGTATTTGGAGAGATGGTTGTGAAAATGGCGAAAATCATATACAAATTAAACAACGTTTAGATAGATTTATTACCAAAATTCAAAAAATACATGCTAAATCTCTAGAAAATAATCAAGCATCAGATGTTATTGTAATTGCTCATGGTCATATTTTAAGATGCTTCTGTGCTAGATGGGTTGATCGAGAATTAAATTGTAATCCCCAATTAATGTTGGATGCTGGTGGTGTTGGAGTATTAAGTTATCAACATCATAATGTTAAAGAACCTGCAATTTATTTAGCAGGTGCATTTACAGTCCCTGTTGAAGAAGAAGGTGCTGATTTTTAGAACTATATCTCTATATGTACTTCTGCATTTTTAAGCGCAATTAATATACTTTCCCAGAATTTGTGTGTATCTATTTTAACACCAATAAATACTCCTGGTTTGTTATTGTCAATTGTAATAGTTTCTCCTTGATGTTCTCCTTCTAAAATTACATCCATTGGTTGTTGAATATATTTATATCCATACTCTTCACAGGAACTATCAATAAATGGTAATAGACTATATAATGCTAAAGGATCATGTACAGGAGGACCTTCATTCATACCATAATTCTCAAGATATGCATTACCATAAAACATTAAAATATCATGAAAGAATTTTCGTATCTCAGAATGTTTACTCTTGTCATATATTTCATTTCGTATATATTTGGTAGCAACTACAGTGTGAGTTAAGTTCAAAGGTGTCAATATAACCTTTTCTTGAAATTCATCAACGACAATTTTTGCAGCATGAGGATCAGTATGAAAATTAAATTCTGCAAATTTCGTAACATTTCCAAAATTAAATGCTCCACCCATGATTGCAACATACTTGATTTTCTCCTTAACTTCAGGATACTTTGTAATTAATTTGGCAATATTAGTTAATGTCCCAGTACATACAAGACAAATCTCCCCCTGGTTCTCATCAATACTCAACTTCAATGCTTCAATATAATCCATATCTTTCAGAACTTGATTTATAGTTTTATTAGGTAATTTAACACCACCTAATCCTGTAGTTCCATGAATCCCGAATGCAAAATGAGGAGGAATTATCAAGGGTTTATGAGATCCTTTATATACTTTAATATTATATATTTGTAAAATATCCAAAATTCCTAAAGTATTATGAGTCGTCATTTGTAATGGAGCATTCCCATGAACAGTACTTATCCCTAACAAGTTAAATCTAGGATGGAATAATACTAAAAGTAACGCGAAAACATCATCATTTCCAGGATCACAATCTAACCAAACTGGAATAGGTTTCTTTGTTATTTGAATCATGTAGTTTTTAATAGCAAATATATATATGTGTTAACATATTAAAAATGAAATATATTTATATACCTCGAGTTAGTGGCAAAAACATTTGTGAAATAATGTGGGGTCACAGATTTTTGAAACGTTAGAATTTCTCGGGGGAGCTTACTTTTATTTATTTTTAAAAGCCGAGCTTTTTGCCTAAAAAAATATTATTATTAATTCCGTCAATTACCGAAGGAAAAAAAAAAAGAAAAAAAAGAAAAACATCCATTCTGCAATATTGTTGTCAATTATACAAGTCATTCAAAATTTGTTTGCAAAAGAAATTTAGGCTGCGAAAATTGGTAACAAGGTGACAGCCCCTGTCATTATTCATAATTCTATGCATGATACATGTTACATAGTTAGAAAATATTAATTTATTAACGTTTGTATTCTAGCTTGTTTAAGCCTGTACAGGTACTAAACTAGGAACAACTTCATCATTTATTAAATCAGGTCTTACACTAGAAATACCCAACAATTCATCATCCTTTTCAATAAACTCACTCTCAGGAGAAATTGGTTCTTCTTCAACATACTTTTCAAATTTAAAACTAGCATTTTTCAATTTCTCTACAATTCTATATCCAATATGTCCAATTAAATCTTCGGCCCAAATTACATCTAAATGATTATACCAAGGAATTTCAAAACATTGTAAATTCTTTCCTGGTTTATAATCAGGTTCATAATTCTCCATATGAGTAATTAATCTCCTGCCATCAACCAAAAAGTCTAATTCTCCTGTAAATATAACTATAGGTACTTTAACTCTATTCTTATCAAACCAAGATTGTTTAAATGGAAAGAAAGCTTGAGAATCATCTTTTTCAAATTTGGAATTAATCAGATAATGTTCACCTGTTTCATACAGTTTCTTGGGTTGTAACATTGCATTGAACCCCTTGTCATAATGTTTTGAACAATAATAATTCATTAATTTAACCAGAACATAAGTTACATTAAACAAAAACAAAATGCCATACTTTCTTATCCTTACCCCAATTCCTGGCATTCCAACCAAATAAAAACTTAAATAAATAATATGCCATTCTTCCAAATAACCACGTAGTACCAATTTTCATTCTCATATAACATAAATTCCTTAAAAATGCGCAACTTCCAAAAAGTAAAAGCCAACCTACAACACTTCTATTACGCATAAATTTAAGAAATCCCTTATGCATTTGCACACCAGGAAACACTGCCGGGGCTAATGCAAAGAAACATTCTATCTTTTCATGCATTTCCGGTAATTCTTCATTTCTCAACATTAAAAAAGATTGTAATCCCCCTTGCAGGTGTCCCACTAATGCCAACTTATCATGTTTTGGTTTATGTAATAATACGTTATCAATAATAGCAGGTAAATCATAATACGCCAAATCTGTCATTCCCCAATCCCAATATTGTTCATTATTATATAAATTCCCTTCATAATAAGTATGTACTGTTTCAAACCACGATCGATTATTTCCTAACCAAACATCATACCCTTGTTCAACTAAATAATAAGCTAATGAATTATATCCACTGGTCATATATGAACCAGAACATGAAAGTAATCCATGTTGTAAAAGAAAAGGTTTCCGATTATTCCGAGATTCCATAGTCTCCTGGGGTTTAATTAATCGATGTAATGTAAGCACATATCCATCTTGAGTAGTTATTTTATATTCTTCCAAATCTAACTTCATAGCAAGAGCATAGTATCTAAGATCAGTAGTTGCCTTCATTGATTTCGTATCGTCATAGGCCTTACGAGGTTTATACCCATTTGCAGAATCAATATCTATAGGTTCGTTAAATCTCTCTTTCCCAGTAAATTTCTGATACCAATGATAAAATAAAGCACCATTACTAAGAATACTCACGAAGAGAAAAGACCCTATTGCACTGATGATTATAAATATCCATTTAGTGAACGCATTATGTTTAGTCCGTTTCTCCTCAGGAGTATATTGATTGGTCATTCTATGTAATGTACTGTCAAAAAAAGAAAGGACGAAGTTTGAGAATTGTTGACGTGGAGTTTAATTTATAGTTTGGTGTGCGGGGGGTGGTGTGTTTATTGTTTGCATGTGAGGTTGGAACGTTTAAATCTTGATCCGGTTGTTTGTTTGTTTGTTTGTTTACTATTTGGGGTGTCAAATAAAAAAAATTTTATGATGTACAAAATTTGAGCATGTGAATTTATCGCGATGTGTATCTGATATTGTCTTGGTTATTGTTGGTATTTCTTTAACTAGATAAACCTATTAGTCGTAAGATAACGTTTCCAATTTGCCAAGACGTAGTTCAGGGGGAAATCGAAATCTTAAGATTTTGTTGTAAGAAAAGAATAAATGGGTGTGCTACCAAATTTAAGGAAATAACAAGAGTTGTTTACTCTTCACATGTCAAGGAGATATTAAATAACTAAATCAACAAATTTGTAAATTTGTAAATTTTCAAATGGTAAATCTGCTTGAAAAATGTGATAATTCTGTATTGTTCATAATATAGACGAACTATATTTCCAAAAAAAAAAAGATCTTGGAGGTATGTGTAGCAATACCTTGATTTCGGTTCCAAAACAACATTCATTGAGTAAGCCCATTCTTTTATTCAGTTAATTACTATGTGATTAAAGCGTAAAAGAATAATTATAGAACAAGTGATTTAAGAATTATTAGTATAGACGAATTAAATATAGTTAGGGCACCAACCCTGTTTTTAGTTTTTCGGCACGTGACTCTATCCTTCCACCATCATCAATCGAAAATTTTCCGAAAGTTGAAAAACCAATTTGAAGAGTAATATAGATAAGATTAGATTAATAAACAAACACAATGGGTAAATCGTATGTACATGGTATAATTAAAAGTTGCTATCCAAGTGTCTTTGCCTCGAAATTACGAGCGGCGACTATGACTCGGATATAATACTAGTTAACACCATACTAACAAATAATCAGTCGTGGTTATAGATCAGGTACTCGTTACGCTTTCCAACGTGACTTTAAGAAACATGGAACTATTCCATTATCCACCTACTTAAAAATCTACAAAGTTGGAGATATTGTTGATATTAAAGCCAATGGTTCTATTCAAAAAGGTATGCCACACAAGTACTACCATGGTAAAACTGGTATTGTTTATAACGTCACTAAATCATCAGTTGGTGTTATAATCAACAAGGTTGTTGGTAACAGATATCTTGAAAAAAGAGTTAACTTGAGAGTTGAACACGTTAAGCACTCTGCTTGTCGTCAAGAATTCTTAAACAGAGTTAAGTCTAATGCTGCTGCTAAGGCTGAAGCTAAGGCCAAGGGTGAACAAGTCAACTTAAAGAGACAACCAGCTAAGCCAAGAGGTGCTAGAGTTATCCCTACTGAAGATAACGTTCCTCAAACCTTAGCCCCAGTTCCTTATGAAACTTTTATTTAAGTGAAATATTGTTTATTTAAAATGTATTAATTTGGGTTATGATTTGTATTTGTATACATTGTATATTTAGTGTTTGGGCAAATAAAGTTAATATCAGAATGAAATTTGTAGAAACATGGAATTCATGTTCGGGCTCTGTTTTCGTAAAATTTGCTCATTGGATCTAGAATAACTGTATTTGTTACTAAACAACATTGCCAAAACATAACAGATGTTTTTAATTTTGGGTTCCAATATTGGAAAAAAAATAATACCCAATGGGATTTTACCGATTTAGATATCGGTGCAACAATTGCCGAGTATTATTAGCTGCAGATTTAAACTCTGTTGCTTAGAAAATAAATCATCATGGCACCATTTTCCGTAGTTGTAAAAATATTATTTTTTAGCTTTTGATCTTGTTTTTTGTTTTTATTTTCGTTTTTGCAATATCCTGTTCTATGAGAAACTATAAACGAAATACAGTCACTCGAATGAAATACATGGCTTTTACAGTTATAAGGCGTTGTCAAGAAAATTTCATTACTACTTATCCCCATATTTGCCAAAGAAATCATCCAGAATCAACTTGAGAAAAGCTTACACCTTTGCGTTGAGGAATTAACAATAGATTATATATGAAATCATTGATCATCACACGTGAAAGCGCTCATCGTAGATCTTAGGAAAGTATCTATTATTAATAACGTCAAAGTACCAATTACAGCCATCCTCTATAATCCCTCGAACATGCCTCCTTTGGGAAATTATTTATCCTTGTTTGTGTGACCTCCCCAATATTTTTTCTCCAAAGTTATACAAGCCATGAAATTGCATATCCAGGGACTAGAAAATTATTTTTTGTACTCGTTTCATAGTTTGGTCTATTGAACCAACCGCCTGAAAAGTTTACAAAAAAAACTCTTATTGAACGTAAACCGTGGGTTCACACTCCAAGTGATCTTGAAATGATGCAAAAACTGAACATTTAAGAAAGGAAATTCTGAATAACCTGGAAATATGTCTGATAATATGAGTGGAACGTTGTTGGAAATATTTTAAATCTAGAAATTTAATTCTTTCGAAATATTATATTTTTCCGCCGTTTCTTTTTCTTAGATTGATGTGAAGAAAAAAGAAGTATCTCTCGAATAAGTTACATCAATCAAGGAATCAGGTCATTTCTAAACAGGATTTTTCTCAGCATCTTTATAGTGCATCGCCTTAGATTTTCAGAGATTTGTTTAATTAATAATAAACAGTAATATTCTATGAGAAACATGGTTTACTTTATTGAAATCAAGCATGATCAACATTCCACAGATGATATGACCATCTTGTTTATGATTCTTTGGATATATAAGTCTCTTAATTCCTTCTCTTTCAATGTCAATAAATTCTTGTTTATTGTATATTATTATATTTAACTACTTTTTTTTGCAACTAAAACTATTTACAATGGAACAATTCTTTTTCCTTGGCTATTTGCTACTAGGACTTTTAGCTGTTGTTAATGCTGTTACTATGGTTGAACGAACTTCTGTTGAGCCTTCAACTGTTACATACATGGATCCAGATTTACCAAGTAGAACTGAATGTCCTTTGGCCTTTTCTAAGATTTGTGAAGAGTATGCTGTGGGAACTTGGACAAAGATATTAGAGTTTCATTACATTCGTCACATAAAGGATGACTTGTACGAGGTTATGCTTGAACTTGAAATTGCTGATGAATATTCTAGAGGAAATGTTTTATCCATTATGGTTAATGATCTTCTTGATACTGATGGTAACCCCCAATCTTTCGACCTTTATGATTATAATTCTGAGGAAAATATACTTCCCGAGGATTCACTTTACCATTTCTTCTTTGTGTTTGTGATGAAAACTGTACCATATCAGGATTCAATGACATGCACCACTGAGTTTCATATCCGGTATGAATGGGAAGATAATTCATTGAATGCCGTTCACGGTTGTGCTGCAGAATATCCTATTCAATGTTGGGAAGAAGTTTGTGACAGGCCTTTAGAAACCACTCAATCCACGGAAGAAACTACTACTAAATCGGATGAGGAAACTAGTACTGAAGAGGAAAGTGCCACTACCGAAATTGAAACTGGAGGACCTTCAACAATTGAAACTTTTCCTCCAAATGTATCACCCACGACTGATTGTCCTTCAGCTTTTGAAACATATTTATGTGGTGAATCAACTAAGGAACGCCCAATTGTTCCGGCCCCTTTGCCCCTCTTCCCTTTGCTATTGAATCTTGAATATCATTCCATAAAATCCATTGAAAGAAATGACTCTTCATACGAAGTTATGATTGAATTTGAAATTGAATCATATCTTTCAGTTGAAGTTTTAGAAAATATCTATATCCAGGAACTTTCAACACCTGATAATTATCTTACTTTCTTAGAATTATACAACAGAGATTCGGGAGTGAATTTAGTTGGTGATTCTCCTTATCATTTCTTCTTCAAGTGGATAATGACTACTCAGTCCTTGCAGTCTTATAATTGTACCAGTCCATTTACTGTTCTATATGTGTGGACCTTTATGGGTGAAATGGCTTACATCCACAGTTGTGATGATGACAGAGATTCTCCACTTGAATGTTGGTCTGATATTTGTTACACGCCTGTAGAAACCACCATTACTTCAGAAGATGAAATTACAACTGAAGAAGAGACAACTATAACTACACCAATGGATATTACTACGACATCGCAAGAAGAAACTACTACCACTGAAGAAGAAACTACTACGACATCGGAAGAAGAATTTACTGAGGAGGCAACCGAAGAAGAGTCTACTGCTGTATCAACTGAAGGAACTAATACAACTGAGCAAGAAATTACTCCTACAGCTGAACAAGAAACCACTATAACTGAGGAAGAGCCCACTACAACTGAAGAAATCACTACTGACGTAGAAGAAAGTAGTTCTGAAGGTGCAGAAACTGCTTCGCCTGAACAACCAACTGAACAACCAACTGAACAACCTACAGATCCTGGTACACCTGAAGAAACTGTCACTGTCACTGAAACCACTCAAAATCCTCCACATTCTGTCACAAGAACTGTTACTGTAACCATCACTGATGTTGATCCAAGTACCACTAGAGAATTTACTGAAACCGTGACATACACAACACTTGATCCCCCACCAGTTACTAGAACATTAACAGAAACAATTATTAGAACTGATGTGGATCCTACAACCACCGTTACTGAAACTGTGGTAAACACAACTGTTTATCCACCACCAGCAACCAGAACATTGACTGATACTTTAACTACTGTTCTAGTTAATCCAGAAACTCCATCTATCTCTACAACTGTAACATTAACCTTGACTTTGACAACTTCAACTCCTCCAGGTGGTAATACTCCAGACCCTCCATCCATTGTAGTTACTACAATTTCTGCACCTCATACTACTTATTTTACCACAGTCACTGAACCATATAACCCTCCAGTGGTTGTCACTACAGTTGCAGGGCTTGAAACTACTTATGTTACTACGATTACATATCCTACTGGTGTTCCATCTGTACCTACAGGTTCTCAACCAGGTGGATCTAACCCTAATCCTAATCCAAACACTCCAACCAATCCTGACTATCCTGCCAGTAACCCAGACGAAGAAGAACAACTTCAAGTTCCATCTAATCCAAATTCTGGTTCTAGTAATCCTAATATTGGTTCTGGTAATCCAAACAGTCCAAGTGGTAATTCTCCTGCTGGTAACGCAAACGACCCTTCATTGAACCCAGATGAAGAAGAACTTATGCAAGATCCTAATGCTTTCACATTCACTAGTGCGGTCCCAACAACGATTGTATCAGATGAAATGACTTATCAAACTGTTGTTCCTGTTGTTTATACAACTTCAGCT
>KI547155.1:84539-102320 GCA_000497715.1 Spathaspora arborariae UFMG-19.1A
ATGATGATCTTGGTGTTAATCCAGATCTTGAAGAATTACTTGAAGATTTCGAAGGTTTAGCTTCTGGTATTAAATCTAACGTCTTTATTTTATGTTTATATTTGATTTCTACTATAATGTTTATTTAAAAAGTTTTCTATTTGTATATGTATATTAATGGATTTAATGTTTATGTATTTATTCGATCAATCCTACATGAAGAGGAATTAGAGTTTTATGTTCATCATATTTTGAAAAGATGCTGAGTAGATTTATCATGCTTATGGGGACTTTGTTTAGTCTTTATCGTTTATACTGTAACGAAATCTGATCTTTCTCTCCATTGCATAACAAAGTAAACAAAACAAAATAGAATCCGGGTATCTAAAAGGAAGAGTAGACTAGCTCCCGATTCCCACAGAAAGTTCTGTTCTCTAAAATTACCATAGGAATGCAGAAATTGTTCTAATACGAGTTTGATTTCATATAATTTTACTAGAACTTAAAAAAAAAGAAATAAACATCAGATCAATTTCAAGTTGCAAAATATTTTTTTTGCAATATTATTTTAGAATTATCAAAAATAAATTAGATCTTGGTCATGCGAATGAAAATGGTGACTTCATCGTTTATCATCTAATTAATTTGATATTTGATTAAACCTTAGAATTAAAATTACATTAACCCCGCATCTTTATGAATGAAACGTGGAAAACCTAAATAAACTCTTTTAATTCTTACTACATGAATTTGATGGAATCTTGGATTATCATAGAAATCAATCATATTCTGGGAAATTCTACTTTGCAACATACAATGTTCTCTATATATTATGCAAAAATAAAAGCTTTTTTAACAATTCTCCTTCCAAATCTATTTCCCCATGTTTGAATGAATGACATTGATAATGCCGAAGTATGAAATTTTTTTATTCATTATTATATCTGTTCTAGAAATACTTTGGCTATTCCAAAAAAAATATTTACTATTCAATATTATTTTCAGGGGTTTAATTCGTTACTCACCTTATAACTCTGAAAAGGTTTACAATATCACTTGTTTTAACCATAATTGTCGATTTACATTATGTCGAATCCGGAGAAAGGCGGAAATAAATTAAGTATTTGACAAATGATACCTAGAAACGTGCCTAATTTACATCTGGTGAAGACAAAAAGTATTAGAAATCCAATTTGAAGACTTTCGAAATATTATTTGATTTCTTTTCTCGAAATCAAAAGATATTCTAACAGTGATAATGTCTAGATTCGAGCTTTTATCTGAAGAATTAAATCGAACCAGTCCTCGTGAGTAGCATCCGAAATTGTTACGGACCGTCTAGATTAATCATCGCCGAAATCCTATAGGTCATGCTTTGTGGTATTGAGCTTTACCCAAATCTCAAAGAATTACTTTAAGATTTTGAGAGCTGGCCTCTATAACTGTTAGTCTAATTTACTATGATGTTCTATTTGTTTGTGTATACTAATTGATTTCATGTTTTAACAATAATTGTACATCTGTTTACAAGAAGTATAAACAATTTTTAACAAAAGTGATTGTCTTTACTAAACAACCTAAGAATCCTTCGGAACTAGAGTAGTAAGGAAATACAATGTGTAAAAAAAAATTTTTCAAATGAGCCGCTCCAGTCTACTTCATCTCATAAAAGTTTTTATCAATGTTGTTACCTATAAAGATAGTTACATGAGAAGCAAATATCTAATCAACATGAAGTTTAACTTGGTATGACCTAAACAAGGTTTATAAGAGGGTCAGAAGTTCTCCATAAGCGTCCGTTTTAAATGTAACAAGAATTGTTGCGCCAGACACCCATCACCATTAAAACCCATACTCTTTCATAAACGAAAAAGTAAATTTTCTAAAGGAATCGTTCACAAAAAAGTAAACAACTCAACTTCAAAAGGGAATTGTCGAATGATTTTTAACGCGAGATTTCATCATGTAAGTATAAAACTTGGAAGGTCATACAAAGAACAAAAATAAAAAAACAAATAAAATTTTCACAATTGCTTGTTTTTTTATAGTGATGGATGTTTATCCGGGTAACCCTCGCAGATATGTACTGCATATAGTCAAAGTCATCTCCCATTATGATTTTTTTTCAAATCTCGATTTTAGTTAGGGTTAATTAAACTAGATAAATCACAGTATAATGGCACCTAAAAGGAAAGCTGGTAGTTCAGCGGGATCTAAAAAGTCAACGAAAGTTAGTTCTAAACAATCTAAAGATGTGCTTTTATCAATAGACCAAATAGAACTGCTTGGAGATGAAATTATAAACTCAACCAAACTTAATAACTTTGTTATTTTACTAGAACAATTCACTAAAGTAAAAGACGTATTAATTGACAAGGAGGATATTGATGTTGAATCTGTTGGTCGTTTATTATCTGTTACTTTATTCAAATGTTTTCAAAAACTTCTTAAAGAAGGTCAAATGATTCCTAAGAAGTCCTATGATGACAAGAAGAAAATTGTTGTTAAATGGATCTTGGATAAATATTCCAATTTCAAGAATATAATTTGTCAATATATAACTATAAAATTATCATTTGAAACTTCTTTACAATTGGATGTATTGGAAATTTATTTAAATTTAATTAAACTTGAAAGTCAGTATATGAAATCGAATGTTTCCGATTTATATTTCCCAAATATCACCTATAAACAATTGCTTGAATCTTTACTTACATCAGATGAAAACTCGAGTTTTCTTGTTTTGGAATTTGCTGAAGTATTTAAATCTAATTGGGATTTACAATTTTACTTTTTCAATACTATTATTGAATCTTTAGAACAATGGAAAGAAGAAAGAAACGAACAACAATTACAAACTATAGTGGCAAACTTTTATTCAATTATTCGTAATGGGTTATTGTACAGTGAAAATTTAGAAGAGCAAAAAACTTGGATTCCTGGTAAATTACCTTCTATTGCATATAAATCAACATTTAAAACTCAATATCAAAAATGTATTATAACAGTTTTGTCTTATCCTTTATTAACTAGTCAATATAAGGCCATTTTACTTATATTGCACAAGAGAATAATTCCTTATATGTCACAACCTCAAGGTCTCATGGATTTCTTGACTGATTCCTATGATGTTAGTGATGATGCTATAGTACCTATTCTTGCATTGAACTCGTTATATGAATTAATGAAGAAATATAATCTTGAATATCCTGATTTTTATACTAAATTATATTCGTTATTAACTCCAGATTTATTATATACAAGATATAGATCAAGATTCTTTCGATTATGTGATCTTTTCCTCTCTTCAACCCATTTATCTGCTAGTTTAGTGGCGTCATTTATCAAGAAATTAGCAAGATTATCAATAACATCAAGTGCTTCTGGAGTTGTTATAATTATTCCATTCATATACAATTTATTAAAGAGACATCCAACATGTATGATAATGTTACATAATCCTGAGCAAGCTAAATTAACAAACTATCAAGATCCATTTGATACTACTGAAAAGAATCCTATGAATACACAAGCTATTGGATCTTCATTATGGGAATTAGAAACTTTAATGAGTCATTATCATCCAAATATAGCTACATTGGCAAAAATATTTGCTGAACCATTTAGAAAACATAGTTATAATATGGAAGATTTCTTAGATTGGAGTTATATTAGTCTTTTAGAGAGTGAAAGTACAAGAAAATATAAAACATTAGCAGCTTTAGAATTTGAAGAATTTAATTTGTTATTTGAAGAGAATGAAAAACAACCTAATAAAAGAGTTTTACTTGAAGGTTGGACGATATAGCTTTGTATTTATACAGTTATATAGAGATATATTAATTATTCCTAATTAGGAAATCTAATTAAAAAGTAAACCAACGCGTCTATTTTTTTTTTGTATTTATAATTTTGGGATTTTCAATTTACCAAATTTTTCCCACCCTTTTTCTTTTCTTTCTTACTTATTTACTTACTTATTTACTTACTAACTTACAGTCCTTCGCTTAGTACAATGGAAGACTTAACTCAAACAGGTGATCAACCTGTAGATGCTATTTTTGGTGATAGAGTTCGAAGATTTCAAGAATTTTTAGATAGAATTGATAGTGGTAAAGGAACAGACTATCGAGGACAAATTAGAGATATGTTAATTAAAAGTAAATATCGATTAAATGTTTCAATTGATGAAATTCGCGACTTTGATCGTGAATTTTGGCAAGGTTTATTAAATTCTCCTAGTGATTTTTTACCTGCTTGTGAACGAGCATTACGGGATACTGTTTTAACCATATATGATCCTAATGATCCTTCATTCCCTGAAGATTTTGATTTTCAAAATCAACAATATTATTTATCATTTAAAGGTGCTTTTGGTTCTCATCTGGTAAATCCAAGATCTATTGATTCTTCATATCTATCTAAAATGGTTTCTATTGAAGGTATTGTAACTAGAGCTTCCTTGGTTCGTCCCAAAATTATTAGATCAGTACATTTTGCTGATAAAACTGGGAGATTTTATGCTAGAGAATATCGAGATCAAACTACTTCCTTTGATCCAATTTCTACTGCTGCTATATATCCTACTGAAGATATGGATGGAAATAAATTAACTACAGAATATGGCTATTCTACATATAGAGATCATCAAAAGATTTCTGTTCAAGAAATGCCTGAAAGTGCACCTGCAGGTCAATTGCCTAGATCGGTTGATGTTATATTAGACGATGATTTAGTTGATTTGGCTAAACCTGGTGATCGTGTTCAAATTGTTGGTGTCTATCGTGCACTTGGAGGTGCAGCAAATAATAGTTCTTCATTCAAGACAATTATCTTATGTAATTCGATATATCCGTTACATGCGAGATCCACTGGGGTTGCTCAACAAGAAAAATTAACTGATCAAGATATTAGAAATATTAACAAGATTTCTAAAGATAAAAAAATCTTTGATATACTTTCTACATCATTAGCACCTTCAATTTATGGATTTGAATATATAAAGAAAGCAGTATTGTTAATGATGATGGGTGGGGTTGAAAAAAATTTAGATAATGGTACACATTTAAGAGGGGATATTAATATTTTAATGGTTGGTGATCCTTCAACTGCTAAATCTCAAATTTTAAGATTTGTCCTTAATACTGCTTCATTGGCAATTGCCACTACTGGTAGAGGTTCTTCTGGGGTTGGTTTAACTGCTGCAGTTACTACCGATAAGGAAACTGGTGAACGTAGATTAGAAGCAGGTGCTATGGTTTTAGCTGATCGTGGGATTGTATGTATTGATGAATTTGATAAAATGTCCGATATTGATCGAGTTGCCATACATGAAGTTATGGAACAACAAACTGTTACAATTGCCAAAGCTGGTATTCATACTTCATTAAATGCCAGATGTTCAGTTATTGCTGCAGCAAACCCTGTTTTTGGACAATATGATGTTCATAAAGATCCTCATAAAAATATTGCCTTACCTGATTCTTTATTATCTCGTTTTGATTTATTATTTGTGGTTACTGATGATGTAAATCCTACGAAAGATAGAATTATTTCTGAACATGTCTTAAGAATGCATAGGTTTATTCCTCCGGGGTTAATGGAAGGTGAACCAATTAGAGAGAAATCAAATGTAACATTAGCTGTAGGTGATGATGACACAAATGAACAAGAATTATTGGAACAACCAATTTTTGAGAAATTTAATAATTTGTTACATACTGGAGCTCAATATTCTAGTAATGGTAATAAATCCAAGAAAACACCCATGATTCTTTCAATTCCATTTTTGAAGAAATATATCCAATATGCTAAACAAAGAATAAAACCCGTGTTAACTAAAGGTGCCTCTGATCATATTGTAAATACTTATTCTTCATTAAGAAATGATTTAATTGGTAATAATCAAAGAAATACTGCACCAATCACAGTAAGAACTTTAGAAACTCTTATTCGTTTGGCTACTGCCCATGCTAAAGTTAGATTATCTAAAACTGTTGATGTTAAAGATGCAGAAGTAGCTGAAGAATTATTAAGATTTGCCTTGTTTAAAGAAGTTGCCAAGAAATCATCCAAGAAGAGAAAGACTGCAAAGACAGACGAACAACAACAACAAGAAGAAGGACAATCTGCTTCTGAATCTGAAGAAACTGATTCTGAACCAGAAGTTATTCCTACTCCAACAAGAAGAAGTTTAAGAACACAAATAAGACAGCAGAGACCAATTGTTGATGTAGAAAGTGACGACGAAGGACTAGGTGATGAATTAGATCAGTTCCATATTTCTAGAAATCAACCATTACAAGATACTTCTATACCTTCCAATACTCCAGGATCTACTATATCTAGCGAAAGATTCAATACATTTCAAAGAATCATGGCGAGAGTTTCTCGTTCTGGATTGTTTGAAAATGAAGGTGGTGCAGCTGCTTACGAAAGTGTAGTGACTGCTTTGAATGAAGGGTTACCTCAAGAAGAAATATTTGATGAATTGGAACTTCAAGCGGCATTTAAAAAGATGGAGGATGATAATAAGTTTTATATTTCTGAAGGTAAGATCTGGAAGATCTAGGTGTATTATTATGGGTAGTGTATTTTATATAGTAAATTATAACGATTGTATTTGTAATATAGTTCATATTATTTTTGGGTGCAAACGAAGGAGATGGGGGCAAAGCTGAAAATTTTGTACATTTTTTTCCTCTCAAGAAGGGGTAGTGGGATGAAAAACCCAGATAATTCAATGACATTGAAAAGAACCAGTGCAGAGGTTGAAGAGCTGGTGGATGTCCAAGATGACACAGTTAAAGAAATAACTGAAATTGAACAATCCCTAGACAAACCCAAGAAAAAGAAGAAAAAGGCCAAAAAGAAAAAGAAATCCAAACAACCCACCCCACCAGAACACGACTATGATTTATATGAGGAAGATGAATTACTCATGCATACAAAAATAACTCTTCCTATAAACCTTCGAAAATTTTGGAATAGACGTTATGATTTATTTAGTAAATTTGACCAAGGTATTTACATGTCGGAAAAGCTTTGGTTTTCAGTAACTCCCGAGGCATTAGCGAAATATACGGCAGAATTATTTAATAAATTACTTCCACAAGCTAGTAAATGTCTTGATATATGTTGTGGAGGTGGTGGTAACACTATTCAATTTGCTAAATTCTTCAATAGTGTCGGTGCTATTGATATTAACAAGACTAATTTATACTGTACTGAACATAATGCAGAGATATATGCAGTACGAGATAAAATATGGACATTACAAGGTGATTGGAATGAAATTAGTGAGAGTGCGAATGTTGACTGGATTCCAATTGATCTAAGAGTTGAACCAATAAACAAGACATTTGATTTTATATATTCTTCACCACCCTGGGGAGGAACAAATTATGATAGAGATCATTTTGATTTATATACCATGGAGTTTTTTCCTATAGTTCCCTTCTTAACACAAATTAAACAATATACAGAGAATATAGCCCTTTATTTACCAAGAAGTTCTGATCTTGATCAATTAAGTCAAGCTACTTATGAAGTATTTGGTGACAAGGGGAAATGTAGAGTTATATATATAAATTCTCATGGCCGTCAAGTTGCATTGTTGGCATTATTTGGAGAGAAGTTTACTCAAAGAATCAGTGAGTTGGATGATTTTGAAGAAGAAGTTAATATAGAGAGTAGTTTTAATGAGTAGTTGTTTGTATGAGTAGTTGTTTGTATGTGTAGTTTGTATGTGTAGTTTGTATGTGTGAGTGTGTGATAATATGCAGGATTTTGTAATGCTGGGCTCATTTTGTTTTTTTCTTTTGTTGGCTTGTTGTTTACACTTGAAAGGAGACACGAGGGACCCCGACATTTTACTTGTTTTGCAACACAACGACATCAAAGTTGAAACATTAAAAATATCATGAACGTTAATACATCTGGTAGTAGTGAGATAAAGCACAATTCTCATGTAGGTGTTGTTACTGGTTCAGGAGGAGATGCCCGAGTTAGACAAGATTCTGATACTATTGCTTTTTTAGAAGACAAAGTTGATCGATTAATGGAAGAAATTGGATATCTTAAACAAGTTGTTGATTTTCAAGGAACAAGAATTGATAAATTGGTCACAGTTGTGTTTGAAAAGAAGAATCAACATGATGAAGTGTTGTTACAGGGTATTCAAGGTGATGTAGTTGATCATGATCAAGTTAGTGAAGTACAAAGACAAGTTGATCAATTACCACAAGATATTACTAGAACTGGTGAAGAAGGTAATATGGATCCTGCTTTACAACAAGTTGCAGTTGCCGCGGCAGCAGCACAAGCGGCTCAAGGTTATAGTGGTATTCGACAAGAACTGGGGATGGTTCTTCAGCAACAACAACAGCAGCAGCAACAGCAACAACAACAACAGCAACAACAAGATTCTGGACCTCCTCGTAAAAGAAAGAAATCAAACAAAAAGAAATTAAAAGAAGGAGTATCAGAACCAGTTGATGCCCCGCCTTCTCCCATAACTTCTACTAACTCTAGTTCTAAAAAGCCCAAGATTGTAGTCGAATTTTTACACAACCCAATGTCGGTAAAAGAAATCTATGATGAGTTCACTAAAGGGTTCAAAGGTCAATTGCCCTTATGTCAAATGGATGAGAAATATGGTAAACAAGAATGGCGAGGTGATTCTCGATCAAAAGAATCTAAACGATTTCAAAGAAGAAAGAAATTATGTGATGCCATTGATCGAGGTACTATAAAATATAATAAGAGTGTTGATGAAATTATTGCATATATTGAAGAATTTAGAGGGGATAAATCCTTGACTTGGGTAATGAATGGTAACCTACCTAGTGATTTAGAGGGGTGAACACTTTGTCTTTTTTTTTATTTAGTCTGATAATTTTTTTGTATTACTATATATTGAATTTTGTAAAGAGACCTCGATGTAAACAATTCACTGATTTTGCAATGGTTTTTATATAATGATCATTCATATTAGCTTTGTACTATTTACTAACTCTTTGAATATAAAAGAATTACCGCAAAGTTTTTCCGGACATCTCCGGTTGCTAAATTAGTCACATTCTACCTTTAATCTTCAAACTATACTTAATACAACTACATATTCTTCCTCACCTTGAACTATCTCCAGTTAAAATCTCCAGCTAACATCTCCAACTAATATCTCCAACTGACGCCTCTTTCTCTAGTAGTAACACTTCTGTAACTCTCCAATCTATTCCATCTCCCTGTTCTCACGTGAGGACACATTTCCCGGGTATTAAAAAAATGCTCTCTTTTTTTTTTTTCTTCTCGAATCTTCGGCAAAAAATGTTGTCTCCGGGTAACCCATCAGATCCCGTAACAAAAAAAAATTTTTCTTGCCCAGTCACCATCATATAAACAGGGGGAAGGAAAAATTTCACCTTTTAAATTTTGTCAAACCTTTCTCTTTAAACACATTACTACTTTTGTATAGTTTGCCAAAACAATGTTGACTGCTAGAAATTCCGTCAAAACTGCTAGCTTGCATGCTGCTACTTTTGTTCGTGCTCAATCCACTGGTGCTGCAACTGGACAAGTTATTGGTATTGATTTAGGTACCACTAATTCAGCCGTTGCTGTTATGGAAGGTAAGATTCCTAAGATTTTAGAAAATTCTGAAGGTGGTAGAACTACTCCATCTATTGTTGCCTTTACTAAAGAAGGTGAAAGATTAGTTGGTATTCCTGCTAAACGTCAAGCTGTTGTTAATCCTGAAAATACTTTATTTGCCACTAAACGTTTAATTGGTCGTCGTTATGAAGATGCTGAAGTTCAAAGAGATATTCATCAAGTTCCTTACAAGATTGTTAAACATAGCAATGGTGATGCTTGGTTAGAAGCTAGAGGTGAACAATATTCTCCTCAACAAATTGGTGGGTTTATTTTGAATAAGATGAAGGAAACTGCTGAAGGTGCTTTAGGTAAAAAGATTAATTCTGCTGTTGTTACTTGTCCTGCTTATTTCAATGATGCTCAAAGACAAGCTACTAAAGATGCTGGTAAAATTGTTGGATTAAATGTTTTAAGAGTTGTTAATGAACCAACTGCTGCTGCTTTAGCTTATGGTTTAGAAAAAAATGATGGTCAAGTTGTTGCTGTTTTCGATTTAGGTGGTGGTACTTTTGATATTTCTATTTTGGATATTGGTGCTGGTGTTTTTGAAGTTAAATCTACTAATGGTGATACTCATTTAGGTGGTGAAGATTTCGATATTGCTTTGGTTAAACATATTGTTGATACTTTTAAGAAAGAATCTGGTATTGATTTACAAAAGGATAGAATGGCTATTCAACGTATTAGAGAAGCTGCTGAAAAGGCCAAGATTGAATTATCATCTACTGTTTCTACTGAAATTAATTTACCATTTATTACTGCTGATGCTTCTGGGCCAAAACATATTAATCAAAAGATTTCAAGAGCTCAATTTGAAGCTTTAGTTGAACCATTAATTAAAAAGACTATTGATCCATGTAAAAAAGCACTTAAAGATGCTGGATTATCTACTTCTGATATTTCTGAAGTTATTCTTGTTGGTGGTATGTCAAGAATGCCTAAAGTTATTGAAACTGTTAAATCTATTTTTGGTAGAGAACCTTCTAAAGCTGTTAATCCTGATGAAGCAGTTGCTATGGGTGCTGCTATTCAAGGTGGTATTTTAGCTGGTGAAGTTAAAGATGTTGTTTTATTGGATGTTACTCCATTATCTTTAGGTATTGAAACTATGGGTGGTGTTTTCGCTAGATTAATTTCAAGAAATACTACTATTCCAGCCAAGAAATCTCAAATTTTCTCTACTGCATCTGCTGGACAAACTTCTGTTGAAATTAGAGTTTTCCAAGGTGAAAGAGAATTAACTAGAGATAATAAATTAATTGGTAATTTCACTTTATCTGGTATTCCACCTGCACCAAAGGGGGTTCCACAAATTGAAGTTACATTTGATATTGATACTGATGGTATTATTAAAGTATCTGCTCGTGATAAGGCTACTAATAAGGATGCTTCAATTACTGTTGCTGGATCATCTGGATTATCTGATGCTGAAATTGAAAAGATGGTTAATGATGCTGAAAAATATGCTGAATCAGATAAGGCAAGAAGAGAATCTATTGAAAATGCTAATAGAGCTGATCAATTGTGTAATGATACTGAAAATTCATTGAATGAATTTAAAGAAAAATTATCAAGTGAAGCTACTGAAAAAGTTAAACAATTAATTAGTGAATTAAGAGAAATTGTCTTGAAGGCTCAAGCTGGTGAAGAAGTTTCTCCAGAAGAATTAAAGACTAAGACTGAAGAATTACAAAATGAATCTATGAATGTTTTCAAAGATTTATATAAGGATACTGGATCTTCATCATCCGAAGAAGAACCAAAAAACTAAGTCTTCATGAATGCTTAAAAACCTTGTATATATTTAATGAATGTGTGTTTTTCCTTTTTGTAAATAAAATTAAATATATGTTATATAAAAGATTACACTACTGTTAAATCGTTTAAACTGTGGGAAATACCAAAAGAACGAGTTATAGTTGGTTTTCTATTGATTGTCCCGTATGTTTTTGAGAGGATTGTGGAACATGATTTGGAGTAACCTAGAGTATCTTCTTCTTCTTCTTCTTCTTCTTCTTCAGACAGATATTCTAACATTTCTCCTAACATTGATCTTCTATGTAATACTTTCCTATCAAACTCTTCATTAGGAGTTTCTGAATCAATAGAAGAGTAATTAGAAGTAGTAGCTAAGGAAACAACATCCTCTTCATAAGACAGTTTTGAACGTGAATCACTACGAACAGATTCACTAAATTTACTTTCAGTTTCAAAATATGTAGTTAAAGAATTTGACATGTCTTTATCAATCATGAATTTTTGAAACATTGTTATTTCTTGACGTAATTTGATTCTATTGGTTAATACAGTTAATAAATAATTATTCCATACTTGAGGAAGTGTATGTAGATTACTTAGAATTCGTTGATTTTCAATATATGAATTGTCAGTGTGAGGAGGTGGAGCTGGTGGTTGTTGTTGTTGTTGTTGTTGCTGTTGTTCTACCACAGATTGTTCCTGTTGTGGTTTGTTGTGCAATTTCGGATCAAGAGATCTTGGTTGTGGTTCTACCTCAGGTTCAACCTCAGCCTCAGCATATCTACTCTTTGGTTCAGAAGCATGAATCAGTTCTGATTTTGCAGTTAAATTAGTCAAATAAGTATGTTCTTGGTGATATATATATTCCGATAATCTCGTCAATTTCGTTTCTTCTTGTGGTTGTGGTTGTGGTTCAATTATTCGTTGATCAATTTTGGAAACTTTAAACACTGGAGTTTTCCCTAATTGGGGATTAGTCACAGGATTACCTATTAATTTCTTAAATGAACTTGAATTGATTCTTTTAATTGATTTTAACCTTTTTGAACTTACTTTAAAATTAAAGAATTTGAATCTAAATAATTTCTTTAATTTACACTTCAATCTATATATCCAACCACCTTGTTTAAACCTAATAGCATTTGTTCGTTTAAGACTTGAAGTTTCGGAATTTATACCATATAATTTAACATTACTTGTTCGTTGTGTTGATGATCTTTTAAACAATTGTCTTCTTTTGCGTCGAATATTTGATGTCATTAATTCATGAGTATCAATTAATGGAACAAGATTAGGATCTATCTTGGTAGAAAAGATAGTCGCTTGTGATCCCATAGAATCAGAGATATCTCTAGTGAATCTTTTAGATAATTTTGATTGAATAGTTCCTTTGTACTCATAATCACTTGTTCTGGGGGACTCTATTGACATTCCATCAAGGGGTTTCTTTTGATCAAGAATAAATTGTGAGAATCTTTGTGGTACAGGATTGATTATTTCTTGAGGGGGATGACGTATCACAGAACTACAAGTTGAAGTTCTTGTAATTTGTTGTTTTCGAGTTGGAGAATTTATATGTAAAGTATTTGAATATCTTCCTTGATTCTCTTGTTCATTTAATAAGCTAAATGTATCTAATGAAATAGGTGGTTCTGATTTAATATTATCTTGATAATATTGACTAGCTTGAGAGTCAAAGGAACTTGTTGAAGCAGTAGTTTCTACTTCTAACCTATCTAATGCTGATTTAACACTAGGAGACATTGATGAAGGTATTTGTTCTTGTATGGAGTGAATCATTTGGCTGAAGGTACGTATTTTAGAAAGAAAAAAGCAAGAGAATATTCGATTTTGATTTGATTTGATCTGATCTAATCTTATTGTTAATTTATATTAAATCAACCCCTGATACAGGAACTTACCTCTGTGATAGGCTAAACTTATTGGCTGGTTAAACTTTTTTTTTTTCTTTTTGGTACATAAAAAATATTTATTTCGCAACCAGCCATTTTTTTTTGTCTGTCGGTTGTCATTTGAAACTGTGCACCTTGCAACGAATATTTTTTCGATAAATGTCGTATGATAAATTGAATTACACATAGAATTACACATTAAAAATCAAGCTTTTTAATTCAAACAAGCTATACACTAGAAACAAAACTAAAACTAAAACTAAAACTAAAACTAAAACGAAAGCCTAAGCTTAAGCGAAAGCGAAAGCGAAATCAAAATCAAAATCAAAATCGAAACGTAATTAAGCCTTTGCTGGTGCTAATCCAACAGCATCTTTCTTTAAATCATAAATTGAATAATACTTTCTTAAAAATGCATCACCAATAATTGCTAAATCTCCAATTGGTTTTGGGAAATCCATTGGTGTAAATACAGAAATACATGATCCACCAACTTCTAATACATAATCATATGCAGTTAATGTAAAATTATACCCTGAAAAAGTTAATGTTAAATCAGGTAATGAATCTCTTTTATCACATTCAATTTGATATTGACCACTCCAAGATTTCTTAGCTCCAATTTTAGCATTAATAATTTCAGCTAATGATGAAGGTAATGTAATTAATGAAGTTCCTGTATCAATAGCAGCACCAGTTTTACTTAATTCGGCATATTCATCACCTAATCCAATTCCCTCAAAACTAACTTCCCAATATGCTTTTCTTCTAACAGGTAACCAAATAATTTTACCATCAATTAACGATTTGTCATATCCTCCAAATGTAGCTAACCCTCCATTAACTGAATCCTTATTAGTATCACCTAAATAGAAACCAAATTGAGGATTATCTAATAATCCTTGATTAATAGCATTGTAAATTGGAGGAACAACACGATTAACAGCAATTGTATCATATGCTAACCCTAAAATACCATCAAACTTACCAAAAGCAAATGCTAAACCAGGTTCAGAAGTAGCTTCAGCAAAATCTTGTTTTGGAATAGATAATCCTCCAATACTTAACACATCTTGTGAAATATAACCTTCCATTGAACCTGAACCATATTGAATTGAGAATTCAGATCCATTGGCCTTATATGTTGAACTTGCATCATGATCATATTTAGCATGTAAAAAACAAGCTAAACTAGTACAATCTTTCGAGGGAACCCATAAATTTGAAGAACCGGTGTCTAAAATAACCTTGAAAGACTGACCAGGAGTACCAACAGAAATTTCTGTGAAATATTGTGCATTTAAATAATTAGTTAAAGGAGCATCAAATTTACCTGAGATAAAGGGAACTTGTAAAGGTTTATTTGATAATACTTGTTGAGAACTTGAAGCAACAGGGTTACCAACACCACAATTATAAATATTTAAATATTTATTAGCTAATGAATTTGTATATTCTTGAAAAGTTTCTGGATTTAAAGTATCTTCGTTTGAAATACGAGTTAATTTAGCACTATGAACTTCACCATTAACTGTAGAAGTTAAGGCTAATAAGGTAGTGGCAATAGTAGTTAATACTGATAATGAAAATTGCATTGGTAGATCTTAATCAAGAAGACAAAAACGAGCAAACAACGAAAGTAAGAAACAGACTAAACTTGTACCTGGTAATGTTTAAAACTGATATGCTTTGTTATACACCAATTGGCTTTGATTGTGGGTTGTGTGTTGTGAAGTAAAAGAAAGTGTGGATAATAAAAAAAATGACGGGGGGCAAAATGGGGAAGGAGAGCAAATTAAGGTGACATTTGTCTTTTTTTGTCTTGTCGCATAATTATGAAATGTTATCTAATATGGCTGGGATATTGTATACTTTAACCGAATTTGGTTGGATCTATACCGGAATTGGAATTTCAAAAAGCAAAGTAAAGCAAAGCACAAAAGGAAAAAAAAATGCAGTTAAAGCCGAGGTTGAAAAACCTTTGTAATCTGGAACAATATCTTTTGCTAGCATCGCATAATTTTTTCTTGAATCAACAGTTGCTTAGTGGCTGGTATACACAACACACATTACACACAACACATTAAGTAAATATGTTTGGATTCTTTACTTCACAAGTAGAAAATTATATTCCTTATACACCTATTAAATTTATATCTCGAGGAGATGGAACTACATCTTCCATAACTATTCCTCAACTTTTAAAAGAAAAAGTTCCCGAATTCTTTCAAGGTTATTCTTTTGCTATAAATCCAATATTATCTTCAGGTCATGCACAAACTGCATATACTGCATTAAATAAATTTACCAAATTGTTTCATGTACATTATAAACGTCGTATTATTAATATTGAAGATATAACTTATACTTTACCTACAGGTGAACAACTAAAATATGATCCTTGGAAAGGAGAAACTACAATTGCATTAGATTATGCATTAAAAAATCATCAACAATCAGATCCTGAAAATATTTGGTATAAACCTTCTTCTCAAACTAAAGAACTCCCACCAAGAACTGAATATATGAATCCTGAATTAGAAAGTACTATGCTTGATAATTCTGATGAAAAACCTTTACTTATTATATTACATGGATTATCTGGTGGATCATATGAAGCTTATATTCGTGCAGTATTAGATAAACTTATATTAGATCCATATAATTTTGATGCAATTGTTTTAAATTCTCGTGGTTGTGCTAACCATACTATTACAAGTCCACAATTATATAATGGATTATGGACAAATGATTTAAGATATATTATGAATGAACATATTGGAAAATTGTGGCCAAAAAAACGAGTATATCTTATGGGATTTTCCCTTGGTGGAGCAATATTAGCAAATTATTTAGGACAAGAAGGTGACGCGATATCTCCTCAAATTAAAGGTGCTTGTATATTAGGTACTCCTTGGGATTTCCCTGATAGTGCCATACATTTACGTGAGAGTATAATTGGTCATAATGTATATTCACCTACAATGTGTAATAATTTATTGAAATTATTAAATACTCATGGAATTTTGCTAAACAATGACCTAGTTAAACATTTTAAAGATAATCCTGATCAATATAATATTAAATTTTTAAAACAATTTGATCATTATTTCACAGCAAAATTATTTGGATTAAATTCTGCTGATGAATATTATAGATTGGCTTCACCAGTACAAAGATTAATGAGAGTAAGAGTACCCACTCTTATATTAAGTTCTCGTGATGATCCTATTACTGGTTATAGAACATTACCTGTACAAGAAGTTGAATTAAATCCTTATTGTACTTTGGTTACTACAACTGTTGGTGGGCATTTAGGTTGGTTTACATTAACTGGTGAAAGATGGTATACTACACCTATATGTAAATATTTAACTGAATTAGACAAGTATAATGTTGATCATCTGAGTGTTTCCAAACAGGATTTACCTCATGATATTTCAAAAAGTTGGAAATATGATCGTTTAGTTAATAATATGTTGGTTGAATAGGGTGACCCGGATTTTCATTTTTTTAGTACTGTCAGTGCGACATTTTGTTTTTCAAACTTCCGAGGGTAAATTATTTCATACCCACTGGGATCTAAAAATTCATACCTGTAATAGAACAAGATTTCTTAGTCTGTTCATTCCAAGTAGAAGTGACTTCCATATTTGTTCAGTGAATTTATTCAATTGGAGTCGAAACTAGATTCTAACACCAAGTGCTGGAAGTAACAGGCACACTTTGGATGTTAACTTCAGGAAAAATGGTAACAAAGTCATTCTGTTGGAACTTTGGAGAGAATGAAATGTTTGGTGATCCCGGGAAAGGAAGTTTTAAGAGATGCAAGTGTATTAATGTTAAAAATATTCAAGTCTTTGTTTATTTGGTGAAACAAGTTATAGGAAATAATAGCCTTTGAATTTCACATAATTATGGTGTTGGATCGATACCAATTGTCCAACTCGTTGCTACTTTTACATGCTACACAAATTATTCTGAACATATGACATATTTTACTTCATTTTGACCAGTGAGATTGAGTTAGAATTTCCTCAATATAATTTCCCTAGATTTAAATAGAATCAATTTTTTCCAAATTTGCTATGCTCATCAATTTGTGGTATTATTTATTTTGTCATATGAATGGATGAAAACATAAAATGTATACAAACTTCGAGGTGATAATTTATTATTGTAAATAAGATTAACTTTGTAATCATGTTTTTTGTGTTTTGCACATCTATTGTAGCTAATCACAATATATATAAATGATTCTAGAAACTTGAGTATTTGGTAGCGTATGCTTTTGTGAAGATTTCGCAGCCAACCAAAATTGGACTTATAAATATTATTTTAGAATAAAAAAAAGACTTTTGCAGAAAAGGTTACTGTTCAAGGCGTGCGTGTTTATATCTATAGTTATAGATTATCACTTTTGCCTTTTGTGAATTTTATAAAAGATGCACTGTAACCTCGGTTTTTTCTTCATAGG
>KI547155.1:113972-125068 GCA_000497715.1 Spathaspora arborariae UFMG-19.1A
GTCAATTGGCATGATTTATTAGGTATCTGAAAGTAAGAAGAAAAGAGTGTGAGAACAGGGAAAGAAGACAGGAATGTTTACATCATTTAAATAGTGAGAATTTCAACTTGCAACAATAGACATTTGAAACCCAGGAATTTTTTTCTGGGCGTGTTTGTAATTACGGAGGAATGCAAAAGGCGAACCTGTTTATTGGTTCTATACTTTGTTATTTTAGAAGTGTGTGAATGAGTAGATTTTGAAACAGAATTGATATTCCTGGTTGTAAATGTCAAAAATGGCAGCAGTTATATAGTATTGCCCACTTTTTCACTTACGTAAAACAATTCTCAAAGGGTGATTCGTTGCAATTGACAACGATCCCTGTATAAACGGAATTTACTTTCCCGATTAATTAAACAATTAGGAGATAGATTTTTAGATAAAGAAGATTAGAAAATATAGGTAAAACCCCTCTTTAGAATTGTTCCTTTGATATCTCTTTTGACGACGGTAATACTTGCGATATACCAGGGTATCATGTCGTGCACTGTCAGTTAAGGACTCGAATTTCTTCAGTTTTGTGTGTATTGACAATGTCTCTTAATTTATTAATGTCTCTTTGTGGAGAATGTAGTATACATCATTTAGCGGGCTGTGTTTATATGTTCTGAAAGTTGTTTTTTCTTGCACAAAAACTGTTCCTTGATACTTTTATATAGTGAACATGATACTGAAGCAATTATCACCACCTAATAGTGAAGATTCAGAAGATGAAGAAGATCCTTTGGAAATCGCTCAAAAGCAACGAGAATTAAATCCAAATTTACAACCATTGTTGAATACTAACTCATCCATACACAAAAGTAAAAGTGTAAGAAGGAAACCACCCCCTGAACTTGAGTATATCTCAGGTCAATCAAGTACTCTAAAGCTTAAGGATTCCTTTACTAGAAGGAAAAGTCTTATTCAGGAACACACACCTAGCCATACCTATTCAGTCCCACCACTGACACCGGATTCGCTCACTTTAGATCCAACTCCATTTTGGAAATATCATATTTTAAAATTTGGTAAAGGTTTATATTTAACGACAAACCCAGATTTAAAACATATGTATTGTAGGAATGCGCCTGGTTATTATATTAAAATTATATCAAATACACCAACAATTAGCTCAGACCAGGGTTACAGTCTTGTATTTAAAGAAACTTCAGAAATAATGACAATAATTAAACATCCTAAATCTCAAGGTGGTTTTTTCGAATTCTGTGTACCTAAAGATAAATATATTAATCTGGATGGTATATTTGAAACCAATGGAAACGTGCGAATATTTAGAGGATTTTCATATTCTCGGACAATTGACTCAAAGTATTTCCCATTTGATAATTTACGAGAGAAATATGCTAGATTTTTCAAGAATTATCAAATTACCGATATGAATAATAATAAATGGAATATTGGATCTATTCCAAGAGTTAGATTAAGTAAATTAAATAAATTGAAAACTAAAGTAAAGAGTATAACTGAAGAGAATAACCATGATGATGATGAGTTGAAATTAATTGGCAAGAGAAATATATATTTCCATCGAAATTATTTCAGTGATAACACGTTTTATTTGCATGATCAAGATTTTCCTCCTGTTTTAAGTATGTTTAGACAATATGAAACTAAACCAGTTAAAAGAATACAACAATCAGTAAAGAGAAAACGACAATCTTTAATACAGAATACTTATATCTCAAAGGATCTGGAACTAGGAGTTAAATATTATCACGGAAGAGAAAATGCTAGTCAAGATGATAATCCCGATGAGAATAAATTAGGTTGGATTACAATATATGATGATGCAATATTAAGAAATCAAGGGATGTTTGAGTTTGTACTTGGAATGACATTAGCAGTTGGATTTGATAGTTGCTTAGATAAGTAGGTTTTTATAGAATATATTCACTGGCGCTACCTAAACCAAGTAGTCATGCATTGTAGATTAGCTATATACTTCAATGAATATTCTTTTAAATAATCTTCAATATATTTGGTTGCAAAAAAATAAAAAATAAAAACCCAGTATTACAAAAAAAAACCATGGTAAATTCCGGTTTCACAACTTTAGATAACATCGATAACTTCCTATTTCTGATATTCTATTTAGTTTAATATTACTATTAATCAATCTGGGTAAATTCACTTACTCATCGTAACATTTTTTTTTCATGTATTGTTTGTTGATGATACCTATACTATTTGTGTTATTAATACTTACAAGAATAACGATTTGCCACCCTGATCTGTGTCAGTCATGTATCACAAACAAAAATATTCCATTCACGGGATACAAGGTTGAATATCAACTAAAAATAAATACACTTCAATGTGAGTATCATATTATTTATTGTAATGATAACAAATTAATATATGACATGAGTTTAAATGATACAATACCCTGGACGAAACCTATAGAATTCAGTAAGACGAATAGAACAAATACATTAATTCTCGCCAGGCGAAAATCATTTGCTTTAAGATGTTTACCAATTTATTTGCCCAACACTTTGGTTGGGTCTTTATATTATTACAGAAATGCTAAAGATAATAGTCAATTACAATCTATTCCATTAATTGCTTCCAATATTCACACAAGTTGGATTGAAGTGAATTATCGATTTGGATTTACATATCATGTTCCATTATTAACTACACCAGGTATAGATTCTAAACGATATCAATTTGGAATGTTTGATGCCAATAAATATAAAGACAAAAATAATTGGGATGAATATATTTCCATGACTGAAAGTTATGATTATAGTTATGATCTGAGAATAACAATTAGAAAAGCCATAGATCGAACATTTACTCAGATTAATTTATTAATAGAATCAAGCAAATTAATTAATAGAAAACTTAAATTGAATGAAATATCAGAAAATTCAGCAAAAATGTTTTGGAAGTTGGTTATGTTATCTAAAGTTATGACACAGGAAACTTTTGATATGATTCTTGTCAAGATTGATAAATGCTTACAATACTGATTTTTTTTTTGCAGCCAAACAACTATCTTTTTCCTTGTTCAAATACTTACTATATACAATGAATGCTACAAACAATACTACTTTAGTCAACCAAGGACAAGTCAACACTGAAAATCCATATGTTGAATTACCTGCTCAAGCTTATCTTGCCAGAGTTTCAAATCGTCCCGCAATTGCTGCACTTAATGGATTATTTTCTTCATTCCCAGTTATTAAAATCTTTACTTCAAATGCTGTTCCTATGTTAGTTGCAAGGGAAAATTCAAGAAGAAAGAACGAACAAGCAAATTAAAATAACTTTACTCAATCAATTTGGTGTTTTGGAGGGAGGTGTTTTTTTTTTGGTTTAGCTGGTTTTATAGCTATATAATTATAAATCTACATCATCGAAATCTGATTGTGAAGAAAGATCAAATTCATGAGCTTGATTGTAATTACTTGTAGGTGTTATAGATTTTTTTTGTTGATGTTGTTTAAGCATATCAGCAAATCTTTCATCTTCTTCAAAATCAGATAAATCGTAAATTATATTAGCTTGTTCGACACTTGTACCCGAATCAAACACTGGTTCTTGTTTTATTGAAGGGGCTTGCGATTGTGATTCAATACTATCATAATTTGGTGTATTTATATATTTAAACCATATTGAACTTTTTGGTGGTACTCTTATGGGATGTCGTATTTTAATTCTCAAGTCAGTATTAGTAAATGTTACAAGACCCAAAGATTTCTTGGATATTCTTGGATCTGATGTTATAATTTGATGCTCTGATTTTACGATTATTCGTTCTTTCTCGTTCGCTGGCTCCTGTTTTATTGGGGTTCTTTGTTTCAGTCCCATTTTAGCTTTCGGTGACTGGGTTGACCCACGCGATGTCACTTGTTCCTGTTTTACTTGAGATCTTTTCTTGAAGGTAATATCGCGTTCAAACACCCTCATTTTCTCTTGAATTTGAATTATATATTTGTTACTAGGCATGACAAATTCATTTTCGTCTTCTAAAATGGTATTCAATATAAAAGATACAGGTTTATCTCGTATAAAATCAGTTGATATTAAATTATTATCCTCGTTAAATACTTGTAATTTACTATTAAATTCATAAAATTGTAATTTTCCATCGTTCCATTTCTTATCTTTTTGTCTTATTCTATTTGAATAAAGTATTTGATATTCATGTACTATAGAGATTTCTTCCGTCATTGTTGACTTGTTTCCAAATATTAGTAAAAAAAAAGCGCGTCAAAACTTTAATATACATCTACAATGTAAATATCTAAATTACTCGTTTACGTGTTACTATATACAGATTATATACAAAAATATTAACTAGTAAAAGGAAACCCATATGCAGATAATAAAGTTCTTGCTTGTTCATCATTACTAGCAGAGGTCTTTATAGTAATATATAACCCATTCAAATTTGGATATGCATCAGGGAAAGCTTCAAATTCAGGAAAGAATTGAAGATCTTCACTATTTAACCCAAATGTAATATTCCCCTTTTTATCCCCAGAAGAACCTTTAATCCCTTTGAAAGTTCTAATTCTTGGTAAAACCAATTCAACTAATGTAGCCAAGAATTGAGTCATATCACGGCCAGTTAATTCAGCTTTTGCACCAACTGGTTTCCCAGCTCTTAATTTCCATTGGACCATATTTGTTTTAGCAATTATTCTTTTTGGTTTAACATTAGTTATTGCTGCAACTTGTAATCTAGTAGTTATAGCTAACCAAGGTTCAAATAATGCTTTCTTGTTATATGATTGAATACTAACCCCAGTAATCTCAGGGACATTGGTATCATTTACTGGTTTTATTGAGGCTCGAGTACGAATCAGACCATATGGCTTTTTCAAAGGACGATATAATTTATAAGGTGAATCAACTCCCCAAGATTGCTTGGTGTTTGCAGGAATAGTTTTTGCATTATGTTGGTATAAGTTTAACATAAGGTCGGATTTTAAAGTATTGTCATAATATTCACCAAGTCTATCTTGGTCAATTTCATATGGTCTATATTTAACTGAAGTAATATCATCTGCAGGAACCAATACTTCTTTAAGTGATTGTTTTAAATTGGATTTTTCAACCTTGACTAAATGATGGACAGGGTGAACAGTAGAGTATCCTGGCCTTAAGGATATCCTAGTTTGAGAAAACTGACGAATAAATACTCTACTCATGGTTGAAATATTAGTGTTGTTAATAGAGTAAGAGTGTCTTCAAAGAATAATTCTGAAAAATTTTTGTTCTGAGTTAACCTTAGTGACTACATTTACGCGTGAGTTTTGTAAACCGTGTAATTTTCAGCACCAGATGTAAGTATGAAAAACTAAATAAACTTAAGGATTGTATAAATAATAACAACTACATTGAGTACAATTATTATGAAGTTTGGTCTACCTGCTGACTTTGAGATATATGTAGATGTTCCAAGATCTCCCACGACAGCTACATCCCCAGTTGTAATACAACAAAAAGCAGTAATAAAACCAATTACTCCCAAACACAATGCATCACCAATAAACAATCAATTTGCTGAAGTTTTCCAAGCAATTGAAGAACATACAGAAACTCTACTAGCATTCAAAGAAATTCAACAAGATAATTATAAGAATAAAGTCTTGGATAAAATAAGTCATTATGATAAACTTGCTGAAGCTGATGTTTCTTGGTTACTTGGTCGAATTGAGCAAAGTTTAAATATCCAAAATCTGAGAGTTCAAGAGATTATATTTTTAGAAAAAGAGAGAATACGTAAGGAAGAAGAGAGAATACGTAAGGAAGAAGAGAGAAGACGTCGTGAAGAAGAAGAAAGAATACGTCGCGAAGAAGAAGAGAGGAAATATAAAGAAGAAGAACGCAAGCGATTAGAAGAAGAAAAGAAGCTCCGTGAAGAAGAAGAGCGTAAGCGTAAAGAAGAAGCTGAACGTAAACAAAAAGAAGAAGAACAAAGAAAGAAAGAACTTGAACAAAAGCTGAAAGAACTAGCCAAAAAGAAACAACAAGAAGAAGAGATTAAAAAACAACAACAATTAAAACAACAAGAATCCTTGACTGACTTTATCAGAATAGAAAAAGATTTCATCAAATATAAACAAGATATTGCTGATATTAAAACTAACATTGTTGAAAAATTGAATTCCAACAAAGATTTAAAGAAAATCGTCAATGCTCATAAACGAAAGATAAATCCTAAATTTGGTCAACTTTCAAATTCTCTAACTCAATTACATAAAATAACACAAGAAGTTGTTGAATTAGTCAAGCAAACTAAAACAGATACACTTGCTTATAATTGGATACTTAACTTTGTCGCCAAGGCAATTATTGACCAAGCAGAAACTGAAATTATCGTTCATACAACACAAGCAATCCCCTTGGCAAAATTAACCTATTCCCTTCTTATTGAATTTTCAGAATTTGAATATTATCTAGCAGCAAGATTTATCAAGAAATGTCCTTATATTATAGGATATACATGTGATATATCAACCGAAGAAGGAAGAAAGAGAATGGGTTGGAAATTTAAAGAGGGAAAATGGGAAGATTCAGTTAAATATGATGAAAGAGTAGCTGGAATATGTACTGTATGGTCAGTAATGTCAAGATTAACTGATTATCCACAACTTCCATTCTACTCATTTGAAGCTACATGGAAATTCTTGGCGAGAATTGGTAACACAAGTTTAGATTTATTAAGTAATACTCATTTTGCCATACTTTCAAATTGGTGGGAAGCAGCTGGGGAACATTTTAGTAAAAGATTTGGAAATCAAAGTATGAAATTAATGATGGTTATTGTAGGTGATTTAACTAATGCTGTTGCTGATAGGAAATATCCTTCTGCTGTAAGGTTAAGAATAATGGGAGAAGAATGGTTTCAACGGGGTAAAATTGAATCAATTAAAGAAATGGAGCCATAAGATATATGAATATACAATTTTTACAATTCATCATCATCCTCATCATCCTTCTCTGAATCAGATAGTTGATTCTTGTAATCTACTCTAGTAATTCTTGAACTCTTTCTTGTGGGTTCACTAGGACTCTTTGGGTGAACTATTTTCTTTACCTTTTGACGTTTAGGTACAGTTGTGGAAACTGGAATTACTCCCTTTCTCTTAGAAGTTCCATGTAATTTCTTTCTAATTGAATTTAAAATCTCGGTTTGAATATCTTCAGGTATAAATACTGTACTAACAATATTTCTTGCTTCTTCAGGTGAAGTCATTGGTGCAAAAATATCAAAAGGTAAATTGATTTTCCCACCAGGCCAAGTTGCTAAGGGCCAGTTTTTATCATCACTATATTGTTTAATAATCAATTGGGATAATTCCGAGATTCTATATAAATGTAACGCTTGTTCTGGTAAGGTATTCTGTTCATAATCCGAAGTAGCCAAAGATCCATCACGATATTGTTTAATTCTACTTGATAAATAATATAACAAGGAGATATTTTCCGATTTCCCAATCAACTTAATGAAATAAGTTAAGAATCTCGAAGCAAAATTATATGCATTAACCTTACTCTCATTTGAACTTTCATTCTCTTCAATTAATGTTATGAATTGCTCATGATGAGCTAAAGTATGAATTAATCTTATTAAACTTTTTTCAAATTTAATATTATTCTTTGATTCTGATCGTTTAATCATTGAATTTA
Organism: Spathaspora arborariae UFMG-19.1A; assembly: GCA_000497715.1. NCBI lineage: Eukaryota > Fungi > Ascomycota > Pichiomycetes > Serinales > Debaryomycetaceae > Spathaspora > Spathaspora arborariae. The sequence goes on from KI547155.1 coordinate 121,665, forward strand.
TCCAAATTGTAACATTTTCTTTTAATTCATGATTTGGTTCAATTGCAATAAAGAAAACTAATGGTAGAAACTTTTCAGAAATATCTTCTTGACCTAATTTCCTTTGTAAACAAGTGATAAACTTATACCTTACTTGATATTCACTATCGTTTATTAAAAAGGTCATTCGTCTTAATGTTGGAGGTAAGAATAATTCATTATATATTGGGAATTTTGCCAATTTTAAAAGGTAAACACCAGCAGTTAATCTTAATTTCAGTTTATAAGGTTCAGGTGTAGGGTAAGTTGCATTGTTCTTGTTGATGATCTCACCATTATTCCCAATAAATGACATTAATAACCTAGTTACTGGTTGAGCTTTACTTTTAGCTTTATCTTTTTCTTCAGAAGTTAAATTTGAATCATCAATTGATTTTAAATTATTAACAAATAACCTAATGGCAAGCAATTTTTCATACAATGTAGAATGTAATTTATTATCATCTAATTCATCATCATTAATCCAAGTGTATTTGTCAATTTGTTCACGATCGAGATTTCTATTGGTGAGGAATAACTTCTTGATCAATAATTCTGTGATTTCAACTTCTTTATCTATAACTGATAAATGATCAACTTTAAATAATTCCCCAATGGAACTTAAATGAGTACAAAAGTATTCATTTTCTAAATCCAAAGGATATATTTCATTTATAATTTGTGCAGTATATAATTCCTTACTGGAAGAAATTCCAATAATCTTAACAGCATATCTTGCTTCTCTTGGAGTTCCAAACTGAGCTAATCTTTTCAATGATTCAACAAACGAAACTTCTTTAGGGAACCATTCTGGATACTTTTTTACAAAATGATATACGGTTTTAAGTACATTTGATTTTTTACCACCTTCTTCACTAATTAAACTTGTTAATGATCTTATATGGGATTTGAATACATCTGGAATAACTAGTGATATTTGTTCAAGAATTTCATTAGCAGTAGGAGAATCGTTAGCAATTAATTCTTCAACGTTCGATTTATTATAACATAAAACTGATGATCTTAAAAGTAAAAGTTTAATATTGTATAACATATCTGAAACCGATATTGATATTTCTCCAGGTATTTGAATAGTCTTGACATCATTTAATTTCTTGAATAATTCCTTCATGGAATTTCTAATGGTATTAAAGTCGGAATCTGAGGAAATACAAAGTTTAATTAAATGAAAGAATCTTGGTCGGGACAACTTAACTAATCTTTCAAAACAAGCAAATGAATTCTTGTCTTCCGGAAATGAAACACAAATCCAATTAAGTATTTTATCTAATTTAGTAAACAACGATTTATCTTCATTGTCTTTGGCAAACGCTTCTCCTGTTTCAATCAAAGTATTTAAAACTTTACTTAATTGACATTGTCTTTTGTTGATAGCAATAAACGATTCTTTACCCTTTTCATCTAAGCTTGAATATAATTGAACTAATCGATTGACTCGTTTTGTAGTATCAAGTTCAGTAATTGGTAATAAAGATTCAAAAAGTGATAAGTAAACCATACAATTAATTTCTTTATCATTAATATAAACAAGATTTAAAATTTGATTAGGAATATTGTTAACCATTTGAATTAACTCTTCATTATTTACCAAGTCTCTATTCATATGAGTATTGTATAATTTACCCAATATTTCAATTGTAACATTCCTAATTATTGCATTCTTTTCTCTAATTGTTTGAAATAAAGCTTGAATTATATCTTTAGTGATTACTTTATTACAAAACAATTCCACAGGGATTTGCTTTATGGAATTACAAGCACCAGTTCTAACTTTATCATCAATATCAACAAGACATTTATGTAAACATGTAGATAACATGGCAGATGTCTCAGAAGCAATATACTTATTGTTAATGATTATATTTGGTAATTGTTCAACCCATTTAGTTCTCACTACTGGCGATATATCACTTGTTTTCTTTAGCCAAATAACCCAAGTTTCACTATGAGAAATAAAGAAATTTGATTTTGATTCTTTACAACCTAACATTTGACCTATTGCTGTTGTTGCTAATAGCCTAATTTGTTCATCTTCAGCATTCAATTCGTCATCTAGTAAACTCATTACTGAAGAAAGAATCTCAGGAATAAATCTCCATAATTGTATTGATAATTTATGAATCTTGGTTAATTCTTCCATAAGTTTGGACAAGTCCAGTTCAGATTTATCACTAGTAGCACTACTTTCATATAATATTTCTGAAAAATATTGGCCAACTAATCTTGATAATCTGTCGACATTATTCTCACAAATTGTTAAAGAAAATGTAAATTCTGGAGATGTTATATTTCCTGTAATTAATTTTGAATCATCATGATTTAAAAATTTGCTTAAAATTAAATCAATTACTTTATGTGGAATCACTTCAGCTTCAGAAATAACCTCTGAAAGAACCTCACTTATTAGAGATTCCAATTGAACTGGGAAATCTTGTTGTTTAGTTAAATTATAAAAGGTTTGAAAAAGTGATTCAATTAAAACTTCAGAATCAGGAACATCAGTAATTAAAATTGTAGATTTAGCTTCAACTAAACGTTTCAACAAATAACAATATTGTTGAAAATAACTATTGTTAACATCACCTAACCTTTTAAATTGTTTAATAAATGCTTTAAAGATTTCTGAGATTTGATTTGTAGAATATGGAGCCTTTGGAGCACTTAATCGTAAAATATCAGCTAAACAACAACAAACATAAATTTGAACACCAATACTTGTATGATTGAGTAATTTCTTATTCACCAAATCACTTTGAATTCGTGATAGATTACCATTCTCGTCAATTGAATCTAAAATTAAAAGCTGTTCACTTAGAGTTTGTACACGATGTAAAAGTTCTTTAGTGGATATGGGATCCTTTACTGTAGGAACCAACAGTTTGTTGAATTTGAAGCTAACTTTAGCAGGTGACATTGTAAAACCAATACAATTTAACACGGTGTGTATGGTGTTTGGAAGGAATTGTTTTGGTTGTAAATTTGTAAATTCAGACGCGTTTTTGTAAACTAGTGTTACTTTTCCTTTTTTTGCAGGTTGGAAACCTTTTTGCAGGTTTCAATTTATTACAGGTTTCACTTTATTACAGGTTGGGAATAGTATAGGGGGCAATGAACTACTTTTGATGCCGTTTAACTTTATAACATCCAGTAGTATTATTAGTGTTAGTTTAAGAAGTATGTTATATCAAATTATCGATTGCTTTCGTAATAAGGAACTCCTCAATCAAAGAATAAGTTTCGACTTACCTTTGAACTATTCTCAACCTGAAGGTACCAAAATCAAAGTAGTTGTAAATATAACTCAAAAATATGATAAAGATTTAGGCGAAGGAACTGATCAAATTTTACTTCCTTCGTCTCCCAAA
>KI547155.1:134394-153830 GCA_000497715.1 Spathaspora arborariae UFMG-19.1A
AGTTCTATTACCACGTTCCGTTACCACGTTTCATTAATTAATCACCACGGTGTCTTGTTACGTCATCAGGACTATTGCGACATCCTAAACAAGCTGTCAAACCAAATTAATACAAAACACCTAGTTGTAAATATACAACATCTAAAAATTCTCAGATTTGATAGTGGTTTACTTATATTCACGTGATAATGGGAATTACTAAATTGACGAATTTGGAATCCAAACCTCTGTTTTATATGATTAATACTAGTCTATTGGTAATTTCTCTGATGTTAACACTTTTTTTTTAAACAATTTGCTTGTTTTAGTTGAAATTGGGTTGTATATTTCTGGACATTTTGAATTCTATTTTTTTGGCCAAAAAAATAAGAAATATTAGAAACGTGTCATTTCATCTTTTCCATTAATAGATAAGTAACTTAAAAGGGAAACACTCGGTATAGGTTCTTGGGATCAACAATCAGAACTTTTATATTTCGCTTCGCCATCACACCAGAAAAGTCGAGGGATCTTACCATGGTGAGGCGAGACTATAGAAGAAAGTGAATAATAAATATAGACCTTTATGAACTGGGGAGAAAAAAACAAACATAATTTAAGGTTAGTAGTTGATTAATCACTCACATGTATGGAGTATAGTGTTAATATCTATTGTTGGGAAACTAATTCCATCATAATGTTCAAAATGGCTGCAAAAATCTCTCCAATGAAAAAAGCTAACAGGATGTGAATTAGGGGAGGCAAATCTCGCAAACTAATTTACTTCAACTTATCAAATGATTTAGGCAAAAACAAACATTCTTAAAATTTTGAATTAATATATCTTATATGTTATGAACAACAGCAAAGGTAATAAAATAAAGTTAAATATGTCTTTATCTTTCTGTTTGTGGAGTAGTACAGTCCTCTTCAATAAACACAATTGAAATACTGTTTAAATGTCTCTAATAATTAATTAATTCATGCTGATAAAGAAGGGTTAATTAAGTCCGTCCCAAAACAGCCAACACTGACCTTTATCACAGGGAGTTAAACCTAATCTATGGCTCTAACTATTCTAGTGGCCAGCTTGGCACATACAATCTCAAACTTAAGCTGGTTTTTCCAAGTTTTAAACAACATAAACTATCAATTATATACATAATGAACTTATTCTATTAGTCCAAATTTATTTGGACAAGAACAACAATTAACATTGTGGATTAATAACCTAGATCTAATGAGATTACGAGGGTAGAAAAAACCCAATTCCGAGGTTAGCAACAGTCCAATTACGAATACAAGAAAATTTGAGGTGTTGAAAAAATGAATTGTTTTGGAAAAAAATCGCCTGGTTAGCTCAATCGGTAGAGCGTTTGACTCTTAAAAATTAGATATCAAAAGGTTGCGGGTTCGACCCCCGCATCGGGCTTCATTTTTGCATATTTTAATCAATTATGGATATATAGAAGGTCTATGTTGGTATTGTTGTACAAAATCCGAATAAGTCTAATTTATTAGATATGACAAAAAAAAACACATCTATATGTAAATCATAACTATTTTTGTGCAACAAATGTTGGTTCCTTTAAACCATGATTTGCTCTATAGTTTGGTACCTTGGGAGGATTCCAACTTTTCAAAACTTGGTTACAATCTTCCAATTGATACACCTCAATGGCCAATGGTCTACAACAATCTACCATTTCTTGATGTTCTTCATCTTCACCCCATCCCCATTGTGATAAATCTCCTCCTGGACAGGCACTAATTGCAACTAACAAATCCTGTTCGGCAAAGCACTCAAAATAATCACCAGGAACAGCAGGACAAGTTTCCATAAAATATCTATCTCTTTCATCCAATCCCGTCATTTGAAACACATTCAACACATCATGAACATCGAATTCAGTCAATCCATAAGGCATAATTGCACGTGTAAGATTGGAATGACAGTGAAAGTCCATATCTTGACCACTGATTAATTTATCAACATATGGATCACAGCGTGTTCCTAGTGTGTCGTGAACCCGTCCTCCCCATTCATCATGTCTACCTCCAAGGGTATCACCAGTGATAGTAACCAATGGACGCAAGTATGGGAGATTCGACCAAAGTCTATCATAAATAGATACATGGGCAGAATGGAGTTGTCTAGTTCTTGCAGCCCAAAATCTCTCTCTAGGATTATGCATGTTCCAAATATTCAAATCACAGACTTGTGGTCCCTCTGGAGTAGTAATTCTAAACACAGATTTCGCTGGAATTGTAATTGCAATACCTGAACGTGGTTGGCAGATGTGAGTAGCAACAAGAGTTTTTGGAGCATTGTGAATCAGTTGGTAAAGTTCTTTGTCAGCGTATAATGGAGAACCTGGGTGGGGATAATAAGCTGGCTTGGGTTTAGGAATGCCATAAGTTGTTCTTTCTGGAGTTTGTGAAGATGTGCTAGCTTCAGTCATTTTTCTGTATGTTCGTTTGAAACTAATGTAAACAGAGATCTTGGAATATTTTTTTGCCCTGTTGGAGATTTGTCAAGAAAGGAGAATCGGAGCTACCGCACTTTGATTGTTGCGAAATCAGGAGATCGTGAGAAGTTACCACCAATACTGTTAATATTAAGATAGAGTGAGGATTACTTCCTGGGACCAGTTAGAAGATTAGTTAGTACAAACGCAATTATTTGTACAAATGTAAAAACTTTACTTTCTTGGACCTATTTCTACAATATCTATAAATCTTTCTAAGTTAATTCTATCTTTATCTTAGTATACTCCTATACTGTAACTCCCTATTTCCTCATAAGCAGGGGGTGGTATATGATTAAAACCAGGAGGGGAATTATCCGCATCAAATGGAGGTGGATTAAAACTGGGATCACGTAGCATATGAATAGGACGTTGTAGTGATATGGGAGAAATACAGTCATGAGGGTGACTAGGTTTATATAAATTTGCCTCCAAATGTACGGTTCGTTCAAACCCCATATCATCTTGTTTTGTGATTAAATGTTGGAATCCAATGGGGTCTGGTATTTCTTGAGTATTCTGGTAATCTTGAATGGAAGCATTGGGAACAGTTGAAGGTAGGTACCCAGCCAAACCATAAGCGGGAAGCAAAGTATTATGAGAAGCGGCAAGGGGTGATAATACATGAACCACGGCGTCAATACAAGCTTCAATATATTGCCGCTTCCCAGAATTATCAGAAGCTGGTACAGAAAGCCTCATACAAATCCTAATAGTATGCTTCACATGTATATTCTTGTAAGATGTATCAGGATGAAGCTTGGAATAAAACAGACCTCCTATCTTTTGAGGTACATACATTTGAAATTCCAACTCTTTGGGCAAATAATCATCATTGTTAGGATTGGACAATAATGACTGTCCACTATTTGCCTTATACTTTAATAGCAACGTCTTTCTAGGAGGGACCAGGCGAATTGCATTTTTAGCAGGATATCGGTAAGTCCAAGTCTCTGTTAAATACACTCTTATCATATGCACTTGGGGTTTTCCAAAAAGAGGAACAAATCGAAATACAATCGGCAAGTATGAATCCAATACAAAAGACTTGGATGAAATAACGATTTCATATCGAAGTTGATCTTTCCAGTCATCTGTAATCACAATCGAATCACTTTCGCCAAAGTTTTCTATTGCTGGTGTTCTCACTATTTCAATGGGAATTTTTCCACATATATTAGAATTAAAAATTCCAGAACGACAAATAGTGGCTTCTAGCCAGTATTGAGTTTTGCCAAATTCACTATCACAAGTTTCAGGTGTTGAAGGAGGTAATGGATGTTCAAAGTTGTAAATATAGTCACCAGGCTGAAAACTTCCTGATTTATTCAATATTGATAGCATCTCATCATGTTCTTTCATATTGGAGTTCAGTTCAATAAAGAAATCGGCACCATTATTAACATTAACGCTACAAAGACGGGACTGATAAAATGACCAGCTATGAGTAGTCAAGTCTTTGGTTTCCCAATGTTGACGTTTACTTGGAGGTATACCGTCTGGCCAAAACGTTTTCTGGATTCCCCTCAAAGTAAGGGTAATTGACTTGATCATGCATTCATGCAATATACGTATGTAGAGAGATCCCCTTAATAACGTTGGTGAGTGACAGGCATATTCTTGAGCTTCAAATCCTTGCATGAATAATGTCTTTTCGGTAGGAATGATGTATACTTGAATTGAAGAAGTACATGCTGTGGGATGTTTCGGGAGCATAGGTAAGAGAGTGGATACATTTACCTGAGGATAAAGTTTACCAGTATTTTCTGGAGATACAATTAATCGTGAGCGAGGAAACAAGTTTGATTCTTGCATTTTTATGTTTTACTGATGACTAGGTTCATATAACCATGTATTTGAATTTTCATATCAAAACTACTAAAAGATGGAAATATAATTAATTATATAATAAAGGTGGGCTGTCATGATATACTGTCAAAATCTACAATCTATTTTTAAAAGAAAGATCGAATCATGTGTGTAGCTACACCCCCTTTTTTGTTTGTAAATAATCTCAAAAAAACGTTGTGTGACCCGGATCTATAGGCATAAAATGTTACAAACGCATGATTCACTTACGGTTGAAAATATTAGGAAAGATTAGAATTCTCAGCGCGATGAGGAACAACATATAAATTTCAGCGCATGATGTACGGTTAATTTTTTCCCGTTTGTAATGGATGCATGATCTGACAGTTTGTTTCTTTTCTCTGGTGAATTAAAAAAAAATAATTTTGCAACCGACTCAGGAGTTTCTTTTTTTCCCCTCCGTTACAGGCGAATGATTGGTTCTAGATTCAGATATTGCCAAAGAGACACCTTCAGTGTCAAAAAAACATATAATTTCATTTTAAGAGTAGACAAAATAATCATATAGATCTATAAAGGAATCCTAAGGTTCAGAAATATTGTTTGAATGAGTGTGCTTTGTCCTGTTTGTAGTGTTCGGTATTTACCAATTTCAATAGTAGTTAGTTATTATTCAATCCCTGAATAACGCTGCTGTTGTAGCTGATACTCTAGATTCTACCTTGAGGACTCTTGTATCTATAGAGTGGTCTATGAATCAACTTTAATCTACTGTAGTTTATATCCTATGGATTAAATCTAATTCTATCGATAGGAGGCTTTTCTATGAAGTGGATTAACGCCTTGAAACCTCAACCTGGGGTATTTTCAATTAACAGTTGAATTCAAATAAACAGGTTACACATACATCCTATCGTACCAAGAGTAGCAATACTGGTCGAACAAATATATGTACTAAATCTATAAAATACTAGTCTAACAACAGTTTAACGTCTTCCCTTTGTTCTTCTTTGGAGAAATCTGGTCTTAACCTCTCATAACCTTGAATCGTTCTTCCATATGTAATTCCACCTAATCTACTAACTGGTTTTAACTTGGAAATATCCAAATTATTCAATTCTTTGTTTATAACATCTTCTCTTACATGGAAATTCACACCTTCCACAATACAAAGAACACCCGTAGCTCTATTAGGATCAGTTTTTGATTTCCATTCATGAGAATGAACTAATTTAGCTTCTACAGAAAATGCTGATTCAGCCACATGTTCTGGTTTAACTTTGGAAGATTTTAATGGGGTCAAACCTGATAATTTCCATTCATCGACATCAATAGGAGCGTTGGTTGAACAATAATTAGCAGCTTCAACAAGCCATTCACTTATAATATTAATTGTTAATTCCTGAGTATCCAAAATGTTTTTACATGTATCTTTTGGATTACCTTTACCACCACTGAAACCTATTGTGAATATTGGTGGATCATGGTTGACTACTGTGAAATATGAGAAAGGAGCTAAATTACGGACACCATCCTTGCTTATAGTTGAAATAAAACCAATTGGTCTGGGGACAACAGCACTAATCAAGGTTTTATAATTATCAACTGCCAACCTCCCTTCTCCATAAGGGTCGATTTCAACTTTTTTATGATCTTTCCAAGAGTTATCGTTGGCTCCTGAACCAACTTTCCAGTCCTTGTTGGGAATTTGAGTATATTTCCAAGTTGTCGTTGTTTCAAATTCAGGACGAGAATTTTCAACTTTGTTAAAGTCAGGATGAGGATTACGTTTGACTTGATCTTCAAGACCAAATCTTTTAGGTTCTGCAGTGGCTGTATCGTTTGTCATTGTATAAGCAGTAGTAGTTAGTCTACGAAATAAAGGTATTCTTGTTGGACGTATAAATAACATTTATTGGAAATCAAATTAAAACTTCGGAAATATCAAGATTTTGAAAAAATAAAAGAATGAGAAAGAATCCCGGAAATGAAATTATGCGAGTGGGGATTAAAAAAAAAGAAATAATGAGAGATTTTCGGAAGAATTCTTTTCCCCCAAAGTTTTGTTCACCCCTCCCCAACTAATTTAACTATGGTAGAATGAATTGTTACGTTAAAAGGTGAATTACATACAGAGTATGATTTTGTGGGGATAATAGAATAACAAAGATGTCAAAAACATATAGTTTCATCTTGTGTAATGATATTAATTAAAGCTACAGCGTAATTATCAACACACACCCCAACCATCAAAATTGAGTCATACCCAGAGCACACAAAAAAAGATCGTTTTGGTTCAAAAATTTTTCATAACCATATCAAAAACTCTTATCACCCAACTTATTTACACAATATGGTTAAGAAAGTTCTCCTCATCAACGGACCAAATCTCAATTTACTAGGTACAAGAGAACCTGAGAAATATGGAACCACCTCTCTTAAAGATATTGAAAATGCTGCTATTGCACAAGCTGAATTAAAGAATGATGGTTCAGAAGTATTAGTTTATCAAAACAATACTGAAGGGTTTATAATTGATCGTATTCATGAAGCGAAAACCGAAGGTGTAGGATTTATTGTAATTAATGCTGGTGCATATACACATACTTCTGTGGGGATAAGAGATGCTCTTTTAGGTACAGCCATTCCATTTATTGAAGTTCATATCACTAATGTTCACCAAAGAGAACCATTTAGACATCAAAGTTATTTAAGTGATAAGGCTGTGGCTGTTATTTGTGGTTTGGGTGTTTACGGTTATACTGCTTCTATTGAATATGCATTGAATTACTAAGTGAATCGAACAAGCAAAGAAAAGGTATTTTTCTGAACCCAGTCTAGTATAGTTATAGACGAATGTAAATAAAAAGTTCAATTAAATATAATTCCGAAAGGAAATAGAGATAATCGTATTTCCGATTTTTTTTCTAGATCATGGTGATTTTTACTAAGCACAAAACAATACTTTTTACTAGTCAAACAATGCATCCGTCTATTCCTCTTTTTTTTTGCACCCCACAATTGATAACCAGAATAGGGTGCAATCTGTTATACTATCCATTTTTCAATCGCAAATAGTACTAAAAAATGAACAATATAAATATCCCCCTAATGATCCTGTAAATTCCATATTTCTCTGAATTCTCTTCAGACATACACACACATACAATGACTCCAGCTGCAACTAGAATAGTCGACATGAGCGATGAAACAATCACTGATAATGCAATTGTTGTAAACACCCAAATAACAACCAACCCAAGACTTCAATTCATCTTAGCTAAACTTATTCAACATCTTCATGATTTTGCCCGCGATACCAGATTAATTACAGAAGAATGGGCTATTGGTATTCAATTCCTTACTGATTGTGGTAAAATCACTACTGATATTCGTCTGGAATTCATTCTTCTTTCAGATGTCCTTGGTCTTTCTGTATTAGTTGATACAATTTCCCACCCTAAGCCACCTTCGGCTACAGCTGGAACCCTTCTTGGACCATTTCATACTCATGATGCTGAAATTAAACAATCAGGTGAATCAATTTCTTCTACTGGTAAAGGAGAACCTATAGTTATTACCGGATTTCTTACTGATACCGATAATAATCCAATTGCCGATGCCACGATTGATCTTTGGCATTGTGATGCTAATGGGAAATATGATACTCAATATTCAGATCGTGAACATCCAGATATGCGAGGGATTGTCCGTACTGAATCAGATGGTTCTTTTGTAATCCGGGCGACTAGACCTGTACCTTATCTGGTTCCCGATGATGGCCCAGTAGGGAAATTGTTACATAGTGTAGGTAGACATGCAATGAGACCAGCTCATATTCATTTCATTATTAAGAAACCAGGGTATGATACTTTAATCACCGCACTTTATGAAAAAGGTGATCCATATCAATTTTCTGATGCTGTGTTTGGTGTTAAATCGCTGTTGTTATTTGAATTGGAAAAATTGGGGAACAGAGCTAAGGAATATGGCATGGATGAACAAGATTGGTTATTGAGATGGGATTTTAAGGTTGTAACTGAACAAGAAGGTCGGGACTTGAGGTTACAAAGAAATAGATCTGCTATTAAAGGTGTAACTGGAGTGATGTTGGATGTTGAAGGTTTACCAGTTGCAGCTTTAGATTAGGCTAGCTATGACTTCTTTTTCTTTCTTTCTCTCTTTCTCTCTTTGTCTTTCTAGTACAATTGAATTTATAGAAAATTTATTATTAAATGGTCAATTAAAAAACAATCCATATTTTGATTTATCACGTAATAATCATTTACAAAATGTCCATAGCATAGGTAGTGGGCATGTGAACAATCATATACAGGAACGATACATTCCGTGTCAGAAACGGGCACGTAGACGACGAGTTACCAATAGAGCATATGGGGAAGCACATTAATATAAATAGGATCATATTTCCCCCTGAATGGATGGTAAGAGGAGGAGGCTGGGACTTATATACACAATTTTAGTATATAGAAATTATTACATTTACACTCATAAACTCGTCGCACTTCTGTTCCATTTATTACAAAATATTGAAACAAGTGATAAATGTATATCAGATATAAACAATTTTATTAGATGCTGATTAATTTAATATTAGAGTTATATCATAAAAAAGATCAATACCAAAATTCGATGATTTTAGTTTTCTACAATGTGCAATTGCAAGAGGTATGTTAGTAAATAAAGATTTTGCAGATTATGTATACAATAAATATCTAAAACAATTTACATTAGTAATGTATAAATGTTACACTCAAAGAATGATAATGTCAAATAAAATACCTGATAAATTTATAAGACATTTTAAACCATTTCGTATATGGTATTATGATATTCCTTCAATAAAAACATTAAATATATTAATAAAAAAATATGAATTTATGCATGATAGTATTGCTGTTGTATGTATATTAACTTCAAAAAATCATTTTCTACCATACTTTGAAAAATATGAAATTAAATTTCCCTATAAATTAGATGCAAAATTATCATTACCTATTACTCATATTTATAAACCTGATTTAAAATATTATTTTCCTAATGTAATGTGGGGTGATTATGTATTTACATCAAATTTTTATGTAGCGCAAAATTCTTACGTTGACGTTACTTTACGTTCAGGAATATTTGGTTGCAGTTATCAAATAAATGGACCTCAATTAGAATGTTGTTTACTTTCAGATAAAAAAATATGCGATATATATTTACATATAAAAGATGCATTTATCAAATTTCCTCACATGAGAGATTGGGGTTATCCTGATTACATATCAGATCAATTATTAAAAGATTTACCTGAATTTAAAAAAGTAATTGAAAAAATTATTGTAAAATATCACGTAAATGATTTATACGAAAGTGATTTTGATGAAGAATTATATAAAGTTGCTGCTTATTCAGGTAATAAATTTGTTTATGAACATCAAAATAAAAAATTTAAAAACAAATATAAACTAGAATTCGATCTTGATAAATATTACCAACAAACTATAAAATAATTAAACCATATATTAAAAATAAAAATTATAAATAAATCTAAAAATGTTAAATATAATAGTATAATTCTTAATTATTTATGTTAAGAATGCAAATTTTGCAACAACAATGAATTTGTTTTGCAGATTAAATTGTGAGCACATTCATAAGATGTCTATTAGATAAGTGGGTTCATTTAACCTCATTCTCTATGTACTACTCAAGTCTATCATTCAAATGTAGTTTTCTTTGTTTATAGGCTAGAATATAGAAGGTATGAGGAAAAAAATACAGTCTTCATTTATTTCCAGCTGACTTTGTTATGCCCCTAAGGCAAAGTGTCTAGATTATTTAAGAAATGAAAAATTACTCAAATTTATTAAGAAAGAACCCAATATCAAACTTGCATAAACTTGTTCCAATATCGGACTTGTGCATTTACCTATTAAAAATTTAGGTATATACTTTTTCAAAACCATTGATATAAATCAGATTAATGTGATTAAAGATATTTTCAATTTGGAGATTAAGATTTTCTCCTCTAAATACCATCTACCTTATATTACGTGGGTAAAAATGAGCATGAAGAGTCATTCTCCTTTAAATATTCCTGTTTTCATTGTAATTATGTCAAGATTTATACCTTTTAAAACCGTTCACCGGAGATTAGCGGAAAAATCAAAAAAACATGTGGAGAATTCAGGGACAAAATTTTCCAGGAGAGGGGGAAGGGAATTACCAAAAAAGGTATTTCCGGATTTTTTTACTTTTTTTTGTGTGAAGATCAGATTTATTGTTTTGTTTACATGTTGCTCATTTCCGTTCTTCTTACCTTATAATCTAAATAATTATTTCCCGGGGGGAACATAAATGCCATTTATAAATCCGTCAAAACTAATATATATTACTCATGAATCCTCTCTTTCTCTCTCTTCCCTAAGACAATTCCAATTTTTTTTTGATTTCACTTAATCAAAAAAAAAATGTTGTCAAGATTCACCTTTAGTAAATCTTTTGCTATTCGATACCTTTCAACTGGTAATCCAACAAAAGTTGTTTCCACTACTGATGAAGCTCTTGCTGGTATAAAATCTAACATCACTCTTTTATCTGGTGGATTTGGACTTAGTGGAGTCCCCGACACAATTATTAACGCTCTTGTGAAAAAACCCGAAATTAAGAATATTACTGCTGTTTCCAACAACGCTGGTCTTGATGGAAGAGGTCTTTCTCAATTATTAGTCACAGGACAAATCACCAAGATGATCTCTAGTTATATTGGTGGTAATCGTACTTTTGAAAAATTATATCTTACTGGTAAAATTGATTTAGAATTAACCCCTCAAGGTAATTTAGCTGAAAGAGTTAGAGCTGGTGGTGCTGGTATTCCTGCATTTTATAGCCCTGCTGGTGTAGGAACTTGGTTAGAAGAAGGGAAATTACCTGTTAGATATGATGAAACTGGAGAAAAAGTATTAAAAACAAGTGAAGCTAGAGAAGTTCGTGAATTTGGTGGTAGAAAATTTCTTTTAGAACCAGCTATTGTTGGTGATGTTGCATTAATTAAAGCTTATAAAGCTGATACTTTAGGTAATTGTTGGTTTAGAGGTGCTGCGCGTAATTTTAATTCTGCTATGGGTAGAAATGCTAAATTAACCATTGTTGAAGCAGAACATATTGTTCAACCAGGTGAAATCCCACCTGAAGATGTTCATTTACCTGCAATTTATGTTGATAGAGTGATTCAATCAACTACACCAAAAGATATTGAAATTTTCAAATTCTCTGAAGATAAATCAACTAAAGAAGAACCTAAAGAACAATCAGAAGCTGATTTAAAGAGAGCTAAAATTGTTAAACGAGCTGCACAAGAATTTACTGATGGATCGTTTGCCAATTTAGGTATTGGTATGCCAACACTTGCACCTAATTATTTACCATCTGATATTCATGTTACTTTACAATCAGAAAATGGTATCTTAGGGTTAGGTCCATATCCAGTTAAAGGACAAGAAGATCCTGATATGATTAATGCTGGTAAAGAAACAGTTACTCTTGCACCTGGAGCTTCACTTTTTGGATCAGAAGAATCATTTGCTATGATTAGAGGTGGTAAAATAGATTTAACTATTCTTGGAGGATTACAAGTTTCTGCTAAAGGAGATTTAGCTAATTGGGGATTACCTGGTAGAGTTAAAGGTATGGGAGGTGCTATGGATTTAGTATCTAATCCTAAAGCCACAAGAGTCGTTGTAGTAATGGAACATGTTGATAAAAAGGGTAGATCCAAGATTTTAGAAGAATGTAAATTTCCATTAACTGGTAAACAATGTGTATCAAGAATTATTACTGATTTAGCAGTTTTTGATATTATTGATGAAAAATTAGTATTAATTGAAATTGATACAACATCTTCAATTGAAGAAATTACAGAAAAGACTGGTGCTAAATTTGAAGTATCACCAAATTTAAAAACCATTGAAATTTAGATATACATATATAGTTTTGCATAATATACAATTTAGAATAAGATTACACTTCTCGGAAATATGCATCATGTACAGAAACGTAGTTTAACTGCGTAAACTTTTGTTCCCTGCCAGATTTTGTACTTTGATTTGCAGACAGAAAAAAGTCTAAGAAAATAATTTCAAGTTTAATTTCTTTCCCCACTTAAACTACAAAAAAAAATCAAAAAAAATCAAAAAAAACAGACAGACAGACATAATCAAGACAATTCCCGTCATCTCACAAACAAGTCAATGATACGTAAACGACAACGAGTCAAACAAGCGTGTGACCACTGTCGGACCAAGAAAGCCAGATGTGATGGATTAACACCAGCATGTTCAACATGTACTCTTAATAATGAAACTTGTACATATAGTGAATCAATGAAACGACGAGGATTACCACCTGGATATACTCGTGATTTAGAAAAGAAAATTGCATTATTACTGGCAGTGATTGGCGAGTTGTGTCTTGAAGATCAAAACTTTGATGTTAAAATAAAACAATTGATTCAAAATGAAGAAAAATTGTTACAACTTATTGGAGATCTGAAATGGGAAACTTCTTTGGTAACAACTTTGATTGATGAATTTATAGCTAAACATGGCGGTAGAGTTGGTGAGAGGAAACAACTAGTACATGTAAAGTTGGAACATGACCTGTCACATCAATTACAAGCAGCTACTGAAATTGTTCCTACTGTGGTGGCACCACCAATTCAATCGACAGTACCACTACCAACTATGGTTCCAGTCACGGTTCCAGTCACGGTTCCAGCTACCGGACCTCTAACAGCATCTGCAACAACACCTGCAACAACACCCGCGACAGTACCACCACACCATCCACATCATCCACACCATCAAACCCCCTTTTTCTACGATGCTATAAGTGACCCATCTTTCTTTCTCAATTACGACATTTTCCAATTTATTTCAGAAGAAATTGATCAACCACCAACAACAAACACAACATGGGAACCAATTGCCCTTCAATATCATGGACTTTCTCAACTGATATCAGGATTCACTAATCGTGCTATACAAAAATATAATTTTTCCAGAAATCCCTTCCGAGTTGGTTCAATTTTCAATGTATCTTCCTTCGTAAATGCTATAAAGCCACCACCAGAAATATTCGCATTTCCGATAAATCTTCAAAAAATTGTTGATGATTATTTTCGAATATATCATCCTTGGATACCTATGCTTGATCGGGTCAGTGTTATACGACAAGTACAACAATTAATTAAACCAAGATCTAATGAAGATAGAACTCCACCTGATCTTAATTTAATTGCATTAGTATGGGCAGTACTTGCGATTGGACAATTAGCAACTTCACCTTTAGATATTGCCACTACTCAAACACATGCTAAACATGCTATTGTTGCCCTTGAAAATTCAATTACTTCCACCATTGAAACAATTCAAGCTCAAGTATTATTAGGAATATATTATTATCAACTTGGAATGTGGGATTTCTCTTGGGTTTTGATTAGTTCAGGATCAAGAATGGCAATTGATGTAAGATTAATGCGACCTTCAGCAGGAGCAGGACTAGATAATGAAATGGAACTGGCAAATGGTAAGAAATATATCACGACCTTAAATAATATTAATCGAGAAAGAACTTGGGCTTCAGTTTATATTATCAATACAATATTAGCAGCAAGAATGGGGAGATCACCTGTGGTTAGGGCTATGGATTGGCCAATTCCTCTGATTGATACTGATGGATGGGAAGAATGGGAAAGTTGGGAAGGAGATCGCACCAAGATTAAATTAGATGCTGGAAGATTTCTAAGTACATTCAACGAAGCAATTAAAGTGTTGTCTATTGTAAACTTAGCCATCACAAGTAATATTGATACTTCTAAAGGGTTTCTTGATGAAGAAATTACAGGAATTAAAATTGAACATGATATGAAGAATTCAAATACTTTATCAATTGCCAGTTTTAAGAATATGCTTAATGATTGGTTTGATAATTTACCTGATTATTGTCGATTAGAACAATATACTCCAGATGCTGTCCCAGCACCAATTGCCTTTCTTCATCTTGGACGTGATTTAACTTGGTGTATTTTGGCAATAAGACTCTCTTCACTTAAAGATGTTGATGTTTCCATAAATAGCCGAATTATCAAATCTCGAGATTTCCAATATACTCGAGCAATTACTTCAATTAGAAGAATTATAAATGAACGAACAGTGGGACAATTACAATTATATCCTTTTATAGATTATTTTTTGATTATGTGTCTTAATTTCCCTCATATGATAGATATACCACCATTTGAACGAGATAAGGTTATTCAAGATTTCAAAGCATGTTTAGTATCAGCATCAGCTACATCTATTCCATGCAAAATATCCCTTGATATTTACAAATTAATGAATACGGAAATTGTGTCAGCAAAGGAATCTCCCATGATTGCTAATTTGTTAAATTCAAGAGAAACAACTCCAATTGATGAACGACTGAAAGCTTTACTTAATGGGATTAATTCGTTGAGTCCCCCACCACCTGCCCCTTCATCAATACTACCACCACAAACAGTTCCTGTACATCCTCATCAACAACCTCCAATACTTCCATCAACTGCAAGTGCCCCTTCAATACTACCGTATCCTTCAACTTCACCTATGTCACATTTAGAAGGATTTCGAGCATTTAGGAATGATTCAGATGGTATGTCTTCAATTAGACATCTTCCAAGGGTAAACAATGCTAGAGAATATCGAATCAAGGACAATCACCAAGGATAGACAATTTTTAATAAAATAGAATTTTATCCTGTATATTTTTTACTTTTTTTTTGTATTTTTATAAATTAAATACTATCCAAATAACCCTTCTTCAACTGAATCAGGTACTGGTTTATCACCGTATACACCAAACCAACTAACTGGTCTAACCCATTTCTCAACTTTACTTATTTGTAAAAAATCAATCAATTTATTAGCTAATTTCTCACCATCATAAAAATTATCTCCTTCATATACAAAACTAACTAAAACCAGAACATCAACATTAACTTCAATGTTAGGGTCTAATTTTGGTAAATTAAAAGCTCGTAATAAACTTCTGACATAATTTGAATGTTTACTTTCTTCTTCAGTTTCTAATTCTTGTAAATCAGGATTCTCATGAGATAATTTTAATGCTTCAAGGGATTTACTTAATAACACTTCAGTAGTATATACTTCAATCCCACCAGCATGAACATGTTCTACTAATCCAGCATCAGAAGAATCTAAAATTACAATTTTACCAAATTTAAATTGTTTAATAAATGATAAAATTGTTTCCTTAACGAATGAATCAGTAAATGATGGCAATATAGGAGATCGTTGCTGAATTAACGTGAGTTTTAAATCTGAACAATGATATACTTCAATTGCTCGTGATATTCCAGAAACAGCAGTGGTCAGATAATCTACTGGTGAAGCAAACGGATAAACGTATAAATCATCTAATGTTCCAACTTTAACAAAGGGGAATGTATGAATAAGAAGGTCAATTGTTAATTGAGGGATATTACCTATAGATATGGAAGGAATAATAAGGGTAGTTGAACCAAGATCTGGTTGATTGTTTGAATTAGGTGTGAATGATGACATGGTATAGATGATAAGTGTTGTTCAAATGGCAACAAAAAGTGTTGCCATTTTTTTTAAATAAATTTTGAACACTAACCATCGCTACCAATTGGGAATATATACACCAATTATTCTGTTCAAAAACCATAGAGTAGGCGAGATATAAAGTACTATTCTTACTCTGATAGCTTGGTATCTTTTAAATTTGTTGTAAATATCTACTTAATTTCAGTTGTAACAAATATGAAGGTATAAGGAAAAGGGATATCACCATGGCGAAATCCTACAAGGATTAAAATACTTAGATGGTTCTAAATCCTATATGGTAGAATGTGGTGCTAACAAAGATATATGATTCTGTATATTTTCGACTTTCTAATCCCAAGATATTGGTTGTTGATTCCATCAATTTACCCTTTTATCTAAACAACACTATCATAATTTGCACCAGTAATTTCCAGAAATTATGTGATATAAGTTTGGTAAAAAGTACTTTTCTATCTGAAGTTTTCTCTCCTCAAGAAGAAGGACTTGGATAAGGTGGAACTCACTTAGCTATATTAGAGAAGTTTATCCCCAAAACTAATTTGACAAGACTCGACTGTTTTGAATCTAGAACTATTTGAATACGCTTGAACAGGAGAAATACACAGCTGGTACTTGATCCTTTATTTCTTAATAAATCCAGTGTTTAATGTATTTTCTCTACATTTGAGATTGATAGAGACAATTATACTATTGAAAAGTTATATTAATATGCCATCCCTGTGCAATTATGTAGTACATTCACCATTAATCGTTTGAAAGCTTTGGAATCTTTTGTAGTTCGTGCCTCAACATTTTGGTCTTTTATTTGCACAGCTTAAAATGCAGAGGATAAAAAAGTAAGATGAAGATTAAACAGTTAGAAATCTATGTTCAAAGAGATACATACTGTTTCATTTTTATGAAGAAGTTAAACGATCATCCTTATTTGAAAGAGATACTCTTGTTTCAATTACGAAATAATTTTGGAAATCGTTGGAACACCTAAAAGCTTGATATTCCATGGTTTTCATCACCATTATCGAATGTTAATCTTTATTTGGGAGGTCTAATTATTGGAACTGGATATTACGGGAAGAAGTAAAACCAAATACAATTGAAATATTGGAATTGACACATGATTTCCCATGTTCGAAGTTACAATCAATTATAAGAAATCAACAGAACGCAATCAAGATAATCAGTTGAGGTTATACACTTGAGTATCAAGACAATAGATTTCTATGAAAGAGTTTACAACAGTGGGGTGTTTAAACTGAGACATCTTTTAACTTCATTATTCAAAATAATATCAATAAATATCACGTATTGAACCGAATAATAGTAGAAATCTTCCACTACACAGTTAAGAGAATAGACGCGAACGCAGAAATTGTAAGGCTCAATTGGAAGGATTATTCATTGAATGAATTATTCCTGAAGCAAACCAGTCTATGTATTCTCAGAAAATCAAGGTTCTTTTATAAAGTTTTCAGCTCACTTGATATAGTATTGTACTCCTTTCTGTAAATCATACTTTACTATTTCACAAAACCAATGACACCCCATAGAACTAAACAGGAACAACCTTGTAAACAATGAGGTTTCTAGTCATGCACGCGCTACCAATTATACCACCTACCACTATGACAATAATATTTTTCTCATAACTCGTAGTTCAAATAATAATGCTGTTGTAATATACCCTTTGGAAAACTGTCTTATAATAGTCACGCATATCGGATGATGCGGGTCTTTTCGGATTTATTTTATGGAATTTGTTTCCTAGAAAATAGTTTCTCCGACAATTTTATATTGTTGCAAAAATATTTTTTCAATTGTTTTTTTTTCTCGGCTTTTATTATTTTTCAGTGTAAAAAGCATCACTCATAATGATGCTCTTTTCCATTAAATTTAGTTGATAAATATAGTCCTTAATTTAGAAACTTCCACACATATACAAGAAATAAGAAAATACTTTTAATGAAAATAATTTATTATTTACGAAAGCCAATGAGAATTAACAAAATTTATTTTGCTCCAGTCATAGAGCTGAAATTCTTAAAAAAACACTTGGCATTGGAGGCATCGTTACCAACAATTAATGATCTGGTTTCCACTTTGAGAAATGAAAAATCCAATCCCTTAAGGCTGAGTTGTTTTTTTTCTATTCCTGATTAACCATAATTTTGAAAAACGCTGTTCTGCACTAACAATGATGAAATATATATTTTTTTTTCTTTTATTTTTTTCCCTTTCCTTGGCAGAATCCTGGATTTATTATTTTTTTAACAGATTATTATTCGATCTGGAAGTATAAACTAGTAGTAATCAAGTTTACAGGAAACAGATGGAGGAACAACAAGTGGAATATCACCATGGAAAATAGAGTTATGCTTGAGCAACTCTTACATATATACATCTTTGGAAAATTTCAACTGAACTTTGATCCAGCTTTATCTTGTTTTTTTTTATTCTTGGTTTCTTTTTTCCAAGCTTAGAAAATCGTTAAAAAATAATATCTAGATCACCACACTGGATGAAAACAAATGATGCTGCATTTCTGTCATGTCACAGGTTCATTCTTACATAAATGCCATGAACATTTTAGTTTAAATAATATAAAATGACGTATGAGATAATAAAACTTCCTGACAAAGTTAACATATAAGCATGGGTAAACCTCGCCAGGTTTTGTAATTAATTATTTAATTATTTCGAAATTTAACTTTTTTTTGCAACAAGAGTTTAACATTTTCAATGAAACAACTATTGCCCCTTTGCTATTTACTACTACAAATTCTAACGGCCGTTATTGCCGATGATCCAGTCACGACTATTGATTGGCTTCCTGACTTTAGTTATACGACAGAACCTTGTCCTTCTGAATGGGAAACTCAATGTGGATATATGTTGGGAGATCAAGCCTCCTCATCTGGCTACCCCGACGTACTTACGTTCGAATACAAATATATTCTGCATATTGTTGGTAGTGATGATTTATATGAAGTACTTATTGAATTTCAAATTGACCAAGATCATGAATTTGCAAGTTACAATTTGGAAGAAATTACCTTCGAAAGGCTCCGAACCCCTGATAATTATCTTTATCCTGTGAAGGATGCTTATAGGAATGGTCGGGTCGATTATGTTGGTGATTCTCCTTACCACTTTTTTGTGAAATGGGTAATGCAAGTGAGATCCATGGACCTGTATTTATGTACTTCTCCCTTTCAGATTCGTTATATTTGGAGAAAACCAACTCGAGAGTTTGCCTATGCATGGTACTATCATGATTGTGGCTCATGTGATTATCCTATTCAATGTTGGGAAAAACAATGTGTTCCAGAAGAAACTACTACTGAAGAGGAAGCTACTGAACCACCTTCCACCGTAATAATAACCAAAGATGATATGCCTGAACCAACACAGTGTCCTCATGAGTATGGTCCCTTCATTTGTCCTTTCCCTGTTGGTGAGAGTT
>KI547155.1:155731-173978 GCA_000497715.1 Spathaspora arborariae UFMG-19.1A
AGAAGAACCAACAGAAGAACCAACAGAAGAACCAACAGATGAACCAACAGAACCACCAACAGAACCACCAACTGAAGAACCAACTGAACCACCAACTGAAGAACCAACTGATGGACCAACTGATGGACCAACTGATGAACCAACTGAACAGCCAACAGATGAACCAACTGATGAACCAGAAACAACGACAACTACTAGACCTGTTGATCCTGAAGTTCCTGTCGATCCATACAAACCATTTAAACTTATTGTTAATATGGGAAGACAAATATATTATTTCCAATTAAATGAAGAAGGTGAAGTTATTGTTGGAACTGGTCCGCCATCTGCTTTTGTGATTTCAGAAGATCGTGGAGAACTTGTTTGCGATAGCAAATATATTACAATCCGTACCAATGGAAGAGTTGTCACGACTGAAAATCAAGAATTGGCTACTACAATTTGGTCTTTGATTGGCAATAAACTTGATTTAACTAAACCAGTTAAACGTGAATTAGTTGAATTTACAGTGTGTAATGATACTGATGTTTATATTGGTGAAACATGTCAAGTGGTTGAAGTAACTGCCGAGAATTTCGAAGATCCCGTTGATCCAGAGACAACTACATCAGAAGAATCAACCGAAGAACCTTTCTCTCCTGCAACTGAAGAACCAACCGTACCAGCAACTGAAACTCCCCTTGTTTCGCCAACTGACCCCATCACTCCTGAAGATCCTACTGTTCCTGTGTCCAAAACTACTCAAGATGCTTCTACTTCTGTCACTAGAACTGTTACTGTAACCATCACTTGTGTTGATCCAAGTACCACTAGAGAATTTACTGAAACCGTGACATACACAACAAATGACCCACCACCAGTTACTAGAACATTAACAGAAACAATTACCAGAACTGATGTTGATCCTACCACTACCAGAGAAGTTACTGAAACTGTGACCTATACTACTGTTGATCCACTGCCAGCAACCAGAATATTGACTGATACTTTAACTACAGTTATTGTAGACCCAGAAACTCCAACTGTTTCTAGAACTGTCACTTTAACTGTCACTTTAACAACTACTTGTGTTACACCATCTCCTGATCCAACTGCTCCAATCCCACCACCAGGAGGCACAGAAACTGTAATTACAATTACCGTTACATTACCTGATACTACATATGTTACCACTATAACTGAACCATTCAATCCTCCAGTTGTTGTCACTACAGTTACATTACCCGATACTATCTATGTTACTACCATTACTTACCCTGCTGATCATCCAAAAGAACCTCCATATGAAGAACAGCCTGTCGAAAGTCCAACTGTTCTCATCTTTACTAGTTCAGTTCCAACAACTATTGTATCCGATGGAATAACTTATGAAACTTATGTTCCGGTTGCTTATACCACTACAGTTTCCGATAATGTTCCTGATATAGTGGTTTCCTCTCATGTTACTGGAGGTACTCTTGAGACAATTCCACTATTAGTCGATGGTTCCGAAGGTTTAGCTTCTGGTATTAACTCTAATGTCTTTATGTTATGTTTATGTTTTATTTCTACTATGATATTTGTTTAAACTGATAGTATAGATTAGTCTTTTATTTATATCTGTATATCAATAGAATTTATGTTTATGTATTTAATCGTAGAACAATTAATATAATATGAGGGAAATAGAACAAGAGAAGAATACTTTGAATTGGAATACTTTTAGTATACTGTACATTTCAACGGAAATGAAAAGCACCTTTTTCTACACCACATAAAATATATAACAGGTTTCTATAGTATCCACTCTTTATTATCAAACTCTATAAAAATATGAAATATACATAAAAAACCACATTCCCAAGAATGAGTTATAAAACAAATAAACTCAAAAAATTAAAAATAAAATAAAACGAAACAAACACACGAAGTAAAATAAATATAAATTCACCATCCAGAATCATTAAAACTGCCAATATTGTTCAAAATCAGAGAACTTAACCCTGTACTATTCCCACCTGTTCCACTACCAGTGCCTGTCCCACCCGTGGACCCAGTTCCACCATTATTATTATCCCTCACATTTAATTGTCCTAATCCAAAACTAGCTGAGAATGAATTGTTATTAAATTGTTGAGGAGTTGAACTTTGAGTTCCATATTGACTATTTGATACTTTTAATTCATTTAATAAATTATTCCCACTACTACCTAATCCCATATTATTTTTACTTGAACTTTTAAAAAGGTGTGATGGATTAAGAGTATTTGAATTACTCAATAATGGAATCAAGGCTGATCCAGAAGATGAACTTCCTGAATTACCCAATTGTGAAATATTGAATACTGAATTAACCATGGTATTTGTATTACTCATATTTAACATGGTATGAGTATTTGGAGGAGATGGAAGTTTATTTTGAATTGAATTAAATGGTGGTAATTGTTGAGATTGATTTTGAATCAGTTGTAATTGTGAAGAACCACCAATTAAATAAGAATTTAAATTGGAAAGGACATTAAGACCAGGTAAATGACTTGTAGATGTTTCAGGGGCAACTTTAGGTCCTACTAGAGGTACTAAATTTCCATATCCATTTCTTCCTGATCCACCATTAGTTCCACCATTGCCATTACCTGCTGCATTATAATCATTATCAGAATCTTCATTTAACAATGGAGAAAGTGGGATTAAATTAGCCGTTTGGTTTCCTTGTCCTGAATTCATTCCCGGAGTAGGAGGATTCAACCAACCATTCAACATACTTGTGGATGCTGATTTCTTCAGAGGATCTTCCAGGGTAACATCTTCAGCAGTAACTACCCCTGCAGCGACTGCTTCGACTGCTGCATCTTCAACTGCCTGTGCTGCTTCGGCAGCAGCAACTACTGCAGCTACAGTATCCAGTTCTTGTTCATGAACAAGGTTAACTTCACTTTTTCTTCGCTTCTTCTCGGCCATGGCACGTAATCTATACATGAATCTTGGACTAAAATATCTCCAATGATCATCAATGACTTGTAATACGAAGGATTCAAGTACATCTGATTTATCTACGATATTATCTAACATAATTCGATTAACTTTGGAATTTATTTCATGACGTAATGATTCGAGGATTTCTTGTCGTGTGGGAGTTATTCGAATGTTATTATCATGAAATAATGGTTGGGGTTCTAATCCAAGTGGCATCAGTCGTCTACGTTTTTTCAAGTCTTCCTTTTTGATATGGGGGATTGATCGTTTACGTTTTATACTGGGGGAGGTGGTGGGGAATGTTGTTGATGTTGGAGAAGATGCAGGAAGTTTTGTTGGTGGTACAGCAGCAGGAGGTGGTGGTGGAGGAGGAGGAGGAGCAGTAGAAGCTAGTTTAGGAAGTACAAATGGTGCGTCAAACAAAATATCTCGTTGTCCAGGTAACGAACTAGATGGGCTTGTAAGTACAGTGAAAACGTCGTTGTTGGCAGAAGTAGCATTTTTGGGAAACTCATTCACATATTGATCAAGAAATGCGTTTCTTTTGGAATACTCTGGCAGGGATCCTGGGGCAGAAGGAGCTGTGGAAACTGCACTTGTAACTGCTGAAACCAACGAGGAACTTGATGACGAAGAAGAAGAAGAAGGTTTGTTTATTGATGTTGTTGTTTCTGTCTTGTGTTGGATTATTTTAGCAACTGCAGTAGTGGAAGAACTTGTATCTTTCGTCTTAGGATCTATTGATTCGTCATTTTCAGAAATTATATGATCATGAGTATCATTAACTACAGATAAAGTCCACACTTTATTTCTTAGACTAAAATTTGCTCTTATTTTAAACGGACAACTAGTTGATCGTCTAACTTGAATCTTGGAATTTATATTCTTAGCTTCTATAACTTTAGTTTTCTTTTCTTTATTCTTACATTTAAATATAATCTTACTGGTATCAGATCGTTCAATTACCACATGAATACCTTTATGACGTGCCAAACAATTAAGTAACCATGGTTTTATAGCTTCTTTATTAGTGAATTTCTGAGTTTCTAAATCTAAATCAGCTAGTGATACCTTATATGACCTATGTTTGGGAGGTGACCCTGGGGATGTCATTGACATTTTCTCACAGAACACTTAGTTAAAACAATATAAATACTAGTTTGTTAATACAATATTACTAGTTGTTGTTGTTGTATGTATCCCTCTGTACAAGTGTCTGTCTAAAAAGTATATTGTTTTCAGTATAATCCTTAAAATTTCCAAGATAACGGAAATGTGACTGTGTGATGTAAGAAGGGAGGGGAGAAAGCAAAAAAAAAAAAAAAAACAACTCCAACCACAATTCTTTTTATATGCACTCTTCTACACGAGAGGAAATCAACTGTAACAGTTACAACATGAACAATACTTCACTTATAGATCAAATTGATCATTTGATCAAGATTGTGAAATCTACTTTACAATTATCAACTTATCAAAAACATGAATTAACTAAATTATTAACAATGACAAGTGATATGATACAAGAAAACAAGCAATATCACGACAAATATTCAACATTAGTTGATTCATATCGACAATTGATAACTCATACTATATCACAACAACCTCAACTACGATATGGGAGAACACTGGCACAACGTTGGAAGAGACATTCAATGTTTGAAATCCATGATGATAATATATCTAATTTATCACCACCTCCAAGTAGAACAACAACTTCTTCTTCATATAGATTTATATCCAACAAACAAGAACCAAGACCAGAAACGGCAACGTCAGTACAAACTGGAGTCACTGTAAGTGATAGTGAGTTTGATGATGAACAACCTACGATATCCTTAGCACATCCTCGAACTACAAGACCACCAATTATACAACTGAAACTTGGACATATTGAAGTAAATCCTTTTCAAAATAGTAATCAATCATTTACAACTCCTTCGTCTATGCCAGTTACACCTCGCAAACAACCAAGCCCCTTACACAATATATTTTTGTCTTCAAAAAGACAGTAATAGTTTATATTCTTATTTATTAACAATATATTTATATATATGTACAAGAAAATGAGATAGATTCTAATCTATTCTAAGGTAATCTTAGCACCCAAACCTTCTAAAGTAGCCTTCATTTTTTCAGCGTCTTCTTTTGGTACATTATCCTTTAATACTTTTGGAGCACCTTCAACGAATTTCTTACTTTCAACCAAACTTAAACCAAGTAAAGATTTAACTTCTTTAATAATCTTTGGTTTAGATTTAGCATCAAATGATTCTAATTTAACGGCAAAAATGGTCTTTTCTTCAACTTCTTCTTTAACTTCTTCTTCTACAGGAGCAGCAGCTTGAGCGACTGGGGCAGCACCAGCAGCAGGTAAAGCAATATCAGAAATATTTAATTTTTCCTTTAATTCGGTAATTAATGCTGAAGTTTCTAATAAGGTTAATTTAGAAATTTGATCAACAATAGTAGAAATTTTTGGATCAACTGGAGTTGAAACAGTTGAATTGTGACGAAGGGCTATACATGCTACTCTTTTAGAAGCAATGGATCTGATAGTTGGTCTAATGGCTTGACGAATGACTGCTGACATGGTTGGTGTCTACTTGTTGTTATATACTTGTTACTCCTACACTTTAGTTCGTTGTAGTTGAAAATTTTTAGTTACCAAATTGGAGTGAATGAAAAAAAAAAAAAATTTCACAAACAATTTGCACAAGTACACGACCTGTTTTTGAGTATTGAAAAATTGAAACAAAAATGGCAATGGCAATAGCAAAACCATATCAACAATAATAGATCAAGTGTTAGTATGGCTTCATTTAGGTTTTGTGCAGAATGCAATAATATGCTTTATCCAAAAGAAGATAAAGAAGGACAAAGACTTCTTTATGCTTGTCGAAATTGTGGATATACTGAATTAGCTGAAAATCCAAAAGTATATCGTCATGAATTAATGACAAATATTGGTGCTACTGCTGGTGTAGTGGAAGATATTGGAAATGATCCTACATTACCTAGATCAGATAAAGAATGTACTAAATGTGGTAATCGAGAATGTGTATTTTTTCAATCTCAACAAAGGAGGAAAGATACAAGTATGATTTTGTTTTATGTTTGTTTAAATTGTAAACATGTATTTCAATCATGAAAGTTCCTATTTGCATATTCTATTTCAGTTCTTGAATTATTATTATTACAATTTTAAAAAAAAAAAAGATGTATATATTTATACAAAATAATATATAAACAAAAGTAAACAATAGTTAAACTAACATATAATTCTTCAAAAATCCAAAAAATATTGTGCATATGGATCTTCACCTTGAATCCCATAATCCAATTGTTCTTCAGGATAATGATCAAACAATGAAGAATCACCTGTACCAGCCGTGATTGGAGGTTCATAAGGAGTTTCAATATCTTTAGCTAATAATTTTTCCCAAACAACTTCCAGAAACCAAGGATGATTTCTAATATCTGCTGGACCATTACTTAAATTTCCTAACCTTCTTGTTAAATCACTAGTAATTAAATTCTTTAATAAATCAATTACTTCTGGAGTGAAAAAACTTGGATAATGTACTTTACCAGCTAAGATTTTTTCATATGTTTTCATAGGGGTTGTATCATAAAATGGAGTATAACCTGCCAACATTTCAAAAATTAAAACTCCCAAGGACCACCAATCAATTGATTTATTATATGGTTTTGTTGTAATTACTTCAGGTGCAATATAATCAGGTGTACCACACAATGTATAAGTTACAGTACTTACCTCTTTAGCAAATCCAAAATCAGTAATTTTTATATGACCATTTCTATCCAATAAAATATTTTCTGGTTTTAAATCACGATATATAATATCATGACTATGTAAATATTCTAATGCTAATGTAACTTCAGCAGCATAAAATTTAGCTACTGGATTTGGAAATCTTTGAGATTTTCGTAATAATGAAAATAATTCTCCACCTTCAATATAATCCATAACCATAAATAAATTTTTAGCATCTTGAAAAGTCCCCCACATTCTAATTAAAAATGGATGTTCTACTAATTTAAGCATTCTTCTTTCATCGTTTGTATGTTCAACTTGTTTCATTTTAACTACTTGATATTTCTTTAATACTTTAATAGCATAATATCTTCCATTATGTACTGATCTAATCAAATGTACTCTACCAAATGAACCAGTACCTAAAGTTCTCATAATATGGAAATCTGAAAGTGAATATTTCCCCTTGGATACAGTTGATCTTTGAGGAAGTAATGATCGTCTAATTGCTTCATCAGCTGAAGATAATATACCACCACTAGAGGCAGACGCTGCCTTGAGTGAACTAATTGCTAGATCTGGTTTGCTAATTATAGGAGTAGCATTGATATTTGAAGGAGTGATTACTGGTTCCACTAATTGTTGTTGTTGAGGTTGTTGAGGTTGAGGTTGTTGAGGTTGAGGTTGTTGTTGTGATTGTTGCAGTTGATCACCTGAAATTTTCACTTGTTGATTATAATAATCCATATTTACGTCTTGATCACCAGTTGAAGTTGTTGAATTTGTTGTTGTTGCTGCTATTGTTGGTACTTGATTGGATTGAATTGATGGGGTAGTGTTGCTAGCATTCAGTTTGGTTATATGAAGCTTGCGTAAAAGGTTAGTCATGTAATTGTAATTTACTTTAACAAGGGTGAGAGAAATTAAAACTGAGACAAAACAAATTGTAATGGGGGAAAACAATCACGGTAAGGCGGGTAAGCTTTTGGAAGGAATAGAAATGGAATTAAACTTCACAAATGTTTCTCTTTTTTTAAAAAAAACAAAAACCTTTCACTTTTTTCAATTGAATTGATTTAGGATGATTATGACAATGTAATTAAATAGATTGACAAATTTGATGATTAGTTTTGCCTTCAAAAAAATAAAACTAAGGGGTTGTGGTTGGTTGTATTTAATGGCTTTTCCTTGGTGCGAAATTTTCAGTAGTGGGGAAAATTAGGGGGAAATTTGTATGTGCTGTACTAACAATTGATCAATTGGAATAATAAGAGAAATTTTGAGACAATCGAATAGATTTTAAAAGAGATGAAATAAAAAATGTTGTAAAATACAAAGGGGATATAAAAATAAAATAAGCCAATACTATACAAAAAAGAAGAACTCAACTACAACAGTTCCAATTCTCACAAGAAAAGATTGATGAGAATAAAAAACCTCAAAGCAACAAAGGAGTTTTAAATGAAATTGTAACTTTTGTGGAAAACATGAAATTTCATGTTTAGTGAGAAATCTTTGGAAATAGAAAAAAATATGACGACTAACCCACAAAACTATATTCATTTTTTTTTCCTAGAGTAAGATGTCCAGGATAACAAGTTGAAAGGGGATGAGGATAATGTGTGTACAAGTCTAGGTATGTATGGATGTGTATACACGGGGGTGAAGACAAACTATGTACAAAGTCTAGGTATGTATGGATGTATATACACAGTGATATAATGTACAAGGAGTTGAACTTAGCCAAGTAAGTCACGAAATATTTGCGTAATATGTTGAAAACATGTTGGAAAATATAAGCAACATTTTTGAAATCAGAAAGCATAATGTTCCGTTCGTATAGACTAAATTCAGATGCAAGCAGTTCTAAACCAATCTAATATATTGAGTTCAATTTAATTGTATGCCGAATAGATCTAACTTGAAGAAATATTTGCAGTATTCAGGTGTTCAATCAGTGATAAGGGAAAATCTTCTCACCAATAGTGTTTTGGTCTTCTGAAATCAATACATAATTATTTGGTACCAGAAATAAAGGTGAGTTACCTCATTTGGATCTTCTAAGTTAATTATGTGAGCTAAATGATAATCAAATGGGAGATTTTACTAAATCATTATTCAATATATCCAGATTGCAGTTCTTGAGACCATCATTAAACTTATTTATTCTTCCATACTGAATTATATATTTCTAGTATAGTTAAGTATGGAAGGATAAATAAGTTCTGTAACAAGTTAATCGTTTCCTGTTATTATATTTTACTGCCTACAGAATTTGGTTTATACAATGGAGCTCCTTGGCAATTTATTTGGTACTTTGTCTTTGCGATTTCAATCTACTTGATTATGGATTTCTTTTGCAAATATTCCAACAGAATATAAGAAATATTTCGAACATCGCTTAGTAATAGTGACTTAGTTGAAGAATGTGATCTCTTTAAGAAACAAATTGACATTTCTTGGACATAAAACATCTTCCAAAGCTGATACTTCCAAAAACGCAATAGAGCTACCACTTTTAATTGGGTGCAAAATTTCTACAACAAAAATTTTGGTGTTCTCTATAAATATCAAGCAATGTCTTGTTCTCTATGTCTACAATTAATATACTCTCTATTCTAAGTCTAACCAGAAACTCCATCCTTTGCCATTTGATAAATAGCATAAACATTCAATGTTGATACAAATAACCAAATAACTACAGCTATAGTTGATGTAATCCAATTATTTGTCATATATTTATACTTGCGTCCATCTTCAATAACATAATTATTATCTTTATCTTCTTCTTCATCATCATCTAACACTTCCACCCTCATTATTTTCTTAGAACATGTAAAATAAATTAATGGTGCTGTTAATGGTGGCAATAAAATCGATATAACAACTTGAGAAATATTTAATGCTATACCTAATCCATTTCTTCCAATACATAATGATATAATCAAACATGGTATGATGGATAATCCTCTAGTTACTAATCTTCTTAACCAAGGCTTTAAAGTCCAATTAATATGCCCTTCGCTAACAATTTGTCCTGCAATTGTACATACAATCCCAGCACTTTGACCACTAAATAAAAGAGCAAGCATAAATACTGTACCAACAACAGGAGCAAGATTTCTCAGTAATAGATCATGAATAGTATACAAATCAGCATCAATAGCTTGAGGAGTGCCATATAATGTGGATCCGGCCACAATTAAAATTGCCGAATTAACAAAAAGTGCTAGTGTTAATAATGTTACCACTAATTCAACAATAGAATATTTTAAACTATATTTAATAGATTGATAAGAAGGTTTATAATCATGATAAAAGTAATCAGCTTCTTGTTCATAACTTGATCGTTTCTTTTCATCTGATTCATCAATAATTTCATCTAATTTAACATATCCATGTTTAACATCAAATTCTCGTAATCTAGGTTGAACTAAACCTGAACCAAGAAATAAAGAATGAATCATGACTGTAGATCCAATGATTGAAGTAGCTATAGTCATACCATTACCTTGAAACATTTCCTTTGAAGGAACATAACCTCGGAAAATATGACCAGCATCTGCTGAAATTTGTGATAATTCAACTGCAAAACAAATTACAACACCAAACACTAATACTGCAACTGCCCATTCAAAAAATTTCACAAATTTCAACAGGGATGTATCTGCTCGATATGCCATAAGTACAAATAAAACATCAACTATAGTTATAACAACCCCAGCAGGTAAGGGAACTTTAATTAAAATATTTAACGCAATAGCTGAACCAATAACTTCAGCAACATCAGTTGCTACTATAGCACATTCAGCTAAGAACCATATGGCCCAATTTAATTTTTTAGGTAAATATTCTCGACAACATCTTGCTAAATCATATCCTGTAACTGAACCCAATTTTATACAAAGACTTTGTAAAAAAATAGCAATTAAATTTGATAAAAATACAATAAATAAAAGGGAATATTTGTTTGAAGCACCTGCTGTAATACCAGTTGCATAATTACCAGGATCCATATATGCCACACTGATTAACATTCCTGGACCTATAAATGAACCATATTTCTTGAGAACTGATTTTGAAGTGGATACAATACTTGTGAATCTATCATTGAATGTGATTTGAACTGTTGTTTCATTTGTATATTCTGGAGTTGGTTCTTCAGGTTTGGTTGTTGTTATTAGTGTTGATTTTAGTTTAGTCATTATGTTAGTGTATAAGGGGTGAGGAGGGGGGGAAGGAGAATATATTTTGGTCTGATAACACTTTAGATTATCCTCTTTAATATTATTTACAGAAGGATAGTCAAGTATTTATAGTTAATATCTGGTGTTCTTGTTAAGTGTTTTTAGAACAATATAGAAAAACCCAATAGAAGGAAAAAAAAATGGCCCCACCCGGAGATTTTCGGATAAGTTGATTTAAACTAAATGCCAAATAAAATATAAAGAATACACAACCTTTACAGTTATGAACGATTCGAGAGCGATTCAAGAGCAATTACTCTCCCTCTCTGTCATCTTGTAGATTGTTTAAGAGGCTTACTATTTGAAGTATAAACGTTATGAACTTTTGTTTAGTAGTAATTTGATACTTCTGATGATCTGTCCTGAATTTTCCAATTCTTGGCATTCTGCTTCTTCGGTTAAACTTGAAAAATTATACTATTGGGGAATTAACTGGGGGAAAATTAAATCTAAATTAACTGGAGGAAAATTAAATCTAGAACCAACCTTTAAGTTACTAGAGCAAGTGATTGGATAGGAACTAAACTATTCAATTAAACCCTTGTACATACTTGGTAACTCCGCATTTCCACCTGAAAACTATTTACAGTCTCTAGGAGTAAACAAAAGAAAAAGGAAAAACTCCAATTAAGTCTATTTTGACAAGCTGTTCACATCTACATAAATCTAGTAACCTAATTTGTCCAATCTATGGATATATTCTAATCTATACTCTATATGTATCTAACCCAGTGTGTTACACGTGAAATTGTTTAACATCACCACCATCTTTAACAATAACTTTAATTTTAGATAAAATTTCATCAAAATCACCAAATTCAGTATATGGAATACCTTCAGCAATACAATATTTAATTAAATCTTTTCCACGTTTAGCAAATAATAAATCTGTTTCCTTAGCAGCACTTAAATCACTAACACCATCACCACAATAAAATAAAGTAGTACCTGGAACAACTTTATTCTTGGTAAGATATTCTGTAATAGATTGAGCTTTATCATGACCAAATCCTGTTTCTGGATGTTTATATTTAATTTCCCACTTTGTAGAAGAAATAATTTCAACATCATTACTTATAATTTCAATATTTTTCATAGCATCTTCACCAACAAGTTTAGTTAAAAGTGCAGAAATAATTGGTTTCATACCTGAACTAACAATAATTACAGGAATATTTTCAACACGACACCACTCATAAAAAGTTTTAAATCCTGGATCAAGTTTAATATTGGCTAAAAGAACTTCAATACATTCATCGAATGAATTAGGAATAGATTTTAACATTTCATAAAAACCATCTCGGAAATTAGTTTCTCCAGAAAGAATTTTATCATTGATTACTTTACGTTTAGGATATCCCATACCTAAATTATCAGTGATATAATCATTAGAATCTTGAAGAGTTACAGTTCCATCGAAATCTGTGAAAACAATAGCTGGTGGTCTAGTAGATGTGGTCATGATAAACGCGTTATATAAAGGGTTTCACAAAAGAAACAAAAACAAACTGGTTGTTAATATTTTTACCGTCAACGGTTTTGAATGTGTCACAGGTGAAAATTTAATTCCAAACTAAAAAAAAAGAGAAAAAGAAAAAGCAAAAGCAAAAGCAAAAAAAAAGAAATAACAAAAACAATAGGGACTATTGCCAAGGTACAAATAGGTTTAACCACATATTAAACCCCCCATTCTAGATGAATGTTATAAAACATAGTAAATTTTAATGACAATAGATTAACTTATACTTTTTGAAAGTAATCTACTATGATGATGTCACCCCATAACCCTAATGCAATACTGGTTACGTCAACCTTGACATCACCACATCATTCAAATTAACTTTTAGAAAATAACGTGAATCTGGACAAAGTACACTACCCCTTACTCATTTTCTTGTACTCTAAAGGGTAAACACATAATTTAACTGCATGTGTGATTATGCATTAATAGCAACAGTTATAATTAACTATATCTCTTTTACTAAGTTTAAGTCTTTTAGTCTTGCGGTTTCTTTTTTGCCCCTATTATAAAACAGCAACAGCAAGACCTAAAAACCCACAACCACATTCACAACATTCACCACACTCACAACACAGAAAGGAAAAAAAAGACTCCCAACTACATCTTTTACTCCTTAAAAATTCCCATTACGTAATATAAGTGTACATTCTTTTCTGAATCTTACACTGTGCAAACATTAATCTTAACAATCACCATTTGCATTATATATACACAGTAATATGTTTGAAAACTTAAAAGCATTCATAAGGCATGGAAGACAAGCCAATGATCTAAACAAGAAGCAACAACAAGCACAAAATAACAACAACTACAACTTTGATGTTGAGCAAGGTCCTCCTGTATTATTCAGCCAAACTGATGAAAAAACTACAGTACAAAATGAAAACCCTTATCACGACCTGAACAATTATACTCCTAATGGTACTACCAATCATAATTCTGATGCTACATTGTTTGATGTTCAACCTTATGGTACTTCTTCTACTACTGTTGAAGGAACAAATGGTCAAGAACAAAAGCAACAAAAACAACAGCAACAAACTCAAGAAGATTACAAAATTCTTGCTCTGAAACTTGTTGAAGAAGAACGTAAACAACGTGAACGTTCAATGTCATTTCCTAATTTAGACAAGTATCAAATCCTTAATCATATTGGAGAAGGGGCATTTCTGGTGGTTTATAAAGCCAGAAATATATATACAGGACAATTGGTTGCTATTAAAGTACTTCGGAAATTTCAAATGGATGCTACTCAACGTGCAGCTGTATTAAAAGAAGTGACAATTTTAAGACAATTGAAACATCCTAATATTGTCGAATTTATTGAATTTATTGATTCACCAATTTATTATTATATCGTACAAGAATTAGCTCCTGGTGGAGAAATATTTGCTGCTGTTGTAAAACACACTTATTTTCTGGAAGATTTAGCTAGATGGGTAATTACTCAAGTTGCTCATGGAATAAGATATCTTCATGAAGAAGTTGGTATTGTTCATCGAGATATAAAACCCGAGAATTTACTTTATTATCCTATAGATGTTGTACCACATGAACGTCCTTGGGAACAATTACGTAAATCAGATGATCCAAACACAAAACGTGATGAAGGAATATTTATTCCTGGTGTAGGTGGTGGTGGAATTGGACGAGTTAAACTTGCTGATTTTGGACTTTCAAAACAAATTTGGGAACATAATACCAAGACACCCTGTGGAACTGTAGGTTATACTGCACCAGAAATTGTTCGTGATGAAAGATATTCTCGTGAAGTTGATATGTGGGCTATTGGATGTGTTTTATATACTTTACTTTGTGGATTCCCTCCATTCTATGATGAACGAATTGCTGTACTAACAGAAAAAGTTGCTCGTGGTCAATATACATTTTTACAACCATGGTGGGATGAAATAAGTTATGAAGCTAAGAAATGTGTTAGTAGATTATTAACAGTAGATCCAAGAAAAAGATATACTATTGATGAATTTTTAAATGATCCTTGGATGAAAGCAGCTCCTAAGGAACAACCTCAAGCAGTTCGTGTTTCTGCCCCTATTGCTGCTCCATTACCTGTGAAACCAACTACAGCAGAAGCACATAAAGTTGCTAGTCCTGCTATAATACATCCTATTCATGCAACACCTAATCCTAATCAAGATATGTATTCACCAGCAGCAGTGGCATTCCGTGATGCATTTGACATTTCTGCAGCTGTTCATAGAATGGAAGAAGAAGCTGCCCTTGCAAAAATGGAACCTACAATTGAAGATGTCCCTGAAGAAGAAGAAGATGATGAAGAAGAAGAAAACAAACAAGATAAAGATGCCATTGCTATTGCCCTTACTCAACAACAAGAAGCTCAACAACAAGCTCAACAAAGAAGAAGAGATCGACAAAGAAGAGAATGGGCTAAGGAAAGAAAAGCGTTTGATTTAAATCTTGGAGGAGCATCTATTTTGGAAAGAAGAAAGAACAAACAAAGGATTATGAGTGTAAGTTCATGAGAAATGTTTTAGTATTTATTTGAAATATTGTTTAGTTAATAGTAAATATATAAGTCTTTTGTAGATTGCAAAAAAAAAAAAAAAAAATAAATAAAAAAGCAGCATCATTTCTTGTTGCGGGTAACACTTTGAAAATATTTCACCTAATTTTTCTTACATATATCATCAAATATACAACTTTCGTTGTGCTAATACTATCGCTAGACTATATATTACAAGAAGGAACTAGTCTTCTCCTTATACTTTTCAAAAAAAATCAAATTTACTCAACATGTCGACAACACCTCATCCCAAGAAGAAAGGAACACCTCCTACACCAGAAGAAATTGAACAACGTAGAAAACTTAAACAACTTGAAGTTATTCCTGAAGGCATAAGTAAAAATGAATGGAAACGTCAATTAAAGCAACAAAAATGGGAACAAACCAAAGATCACTATAGAGAATTTCAACGAGCCAAAAAGAAAGCTCAAAGACAAAGACTGAGACAACGGAAACGGAAAGGAATTAATGAACCAGAAGAAACTAATTATCATCTGATTAAAAAATCTAAAGTCATGTTAGGTAAACAAATACCTACTGATGTGACATGTATTTTTGATTGTGAATTTGATGAATTAATGAATCAACGAGAAATCATATCTATGTCTAATCAAATATCTCGATCATATTCTGCAATGAGACATTGTCAATATGATATAAAATTGAAAATCATTTCATTTAATAAAAATTTAAAGAAAAGATTTGATGATGATGTATCTCAGTATAAATTATGGAAGGGAATTGAATTTAATTCGGAGCAAAATTTAAGTGATCTTATCACTGATGAGAATAAACTGCAATTCGTATATCTTACTGCTGATACTGATGAAATAATTGAAGAATTATTACCTAATCATACCTATATTATTGGTGGTATTGTAGATAAGAATCGTCATAAAAAACTTTGTTTAAATAAAGCACAAGAGTTAGGGTTAAAAGTTGGGAAATTACCTATTGATAAATTTATAGAAATGAATGGTAGACAAGTCTTGGCAACATCTCATGTATATGAACTATGTTGTAAATGGTTTGAAAATGGAAAAGATTGGGGGAAAGCATTTAATGAAGTATTACCTCCAAGAAAAGTAAAAGGGCAAGCAAAGATTGAAGCGAATAAACCAGATGACGAACAGGAGGAGCTGAGTGATGAACAGCTGGATGAGGAACAAGAAGAACAAGAAGAACAAGAAGAACAGCATTAATCTGTAAAATATATAGAAGTATTTTTTATATACCGGAATAATCCCCTTCGGAAAAACTAATCAGATCTGGATAACTTCAGCTTTCATGTGAGTTATTAATATCTCTTTCTCCTTAATTACCTACCACAATGACTTCAATAGATTATTCTAATTTAGCTGACAGATTGATTACTTTATACACAAAACGGAAAATATATCTAGACAGGATAAACTCTCGATTAACTCAATCTGAATTACAACAATCCCTTAACCTCCCAGTTTGTCAATCAATTCATCTTCATGCGAATTGTGTTGATGTTTACAAAAATCCAAACTCTATAAATGAAGTACTAGATACAATTGATCTAGCTGCAATTTATATGAATGTCGATAAACGAGAAAATGAACCTGATAAAGACAAGAATCTTCGATATGATGATTTTGTTGTTCTTGAATTACTTCAATATTTTAAACATAATTTCTTTTCTTGGATAAATACTCCAAAATGTCCTAATTGTCAAGATGACACTAATGTCCAAAATAAAGGATCAACAAGATTTAATCCTACTTTAGCTAATCCTGATGAAATTAGTATTATTGAACATTATCAATGTTTCCAATGTGGTACTAATATACAATTTCCTCGAAT
Organism: Spathaspora arborariae UFMG-19.1A; assembly: GCA_000497715.1. Taxonomy (NCBI): domain Eukaryota; kingdom Fungi; phylum Ascomycota; class Pichiomycetes; order Serinales; family Debaryomycetaceae; genus Spathaspora; species Spathaspora arborariae. Next base: position 172,612 of record KI547155.1, read on the forward strand.
AAATAATCCTGTGTCTTTACTTCGAACTAAACAAGGAAGATGTGGTGAATGGGTCAATTGTTTTATGTTAATTCTTCAAGCTTTGATTGGTGAAGATAAAGATAGAATAAGATATGTTTGGAATCAAGAAGATCATGTATGGTGTGAATATTATTCTTATGGATTGAAAAAATGGGTTCATTTAGACCCATGTGAAGCAGTATTTGATGAACCTTTATTATATTGTAATAATTGGGGTAAGAAAATGAGTTTTGTAATTGGATTTAATCAAAATTATATTATTGATTTAAGTGATAAATATATAACTTTAGAAAAACAAATTGAAAAATCTTCCATTATAAATCTAACAAAAGTATCACAAATTATTGACTATTATAATAGTAATAAATTATTAAATTATTATAATCAACAATTTCAAAAATTGAAAAATGAAAATCAAGCTTTATTAAATGTATATAATGATATCATAATCCCAAGAAATCAAGAATTGACCAAGAATAAAGAACCATCTACAACCACATCCAATTCATTACCAAAAGGAAGACAAACTGGTTCTGCAGAATGGACTAAATCTCGTGGTGAAGATGGTAATTAATCTATGTTTGTATTCCCTTTGAATGTCTAAATAATTTTAGTCCACACCATGATACAATAGCCCACCACCAACAAACAATATATATACACCAAAATTTTAATATATAGTCGTCAATAGTTTCAAATATATTCTGTAGATATTCATATAACAATTTGTTATTGTAGGATAAAGGATAAATTATAAATTTCCATATTTTAAATATAGAATTTACTGAAATAATAAATGTGATCCAAGTAAAAGCAAGAATTAAACGACCATAAAATTGTAGTTTTCTGTAATCAATTTCACTATTGGTACCTTCACCTGAGGAGGAGCTAGAAATTCCAATCAAGGGTAATGGATCTGACAACTCCATTGAACATTGTTTTGGTAAGATAACAAATTTGACAACAAAGAGAGAAAAAGTGTAGCCAAAAAAAAAAATTCTTGAGTGTTATAATTGGTACTAAATAGAATAGCAACGAACAACAACAAGAACTATATAATGGATTAAATTTCTTAAAGAAAAAAGTATCAAGGTGAAAGCTTACCCTTGTATAATAGGATTTCTTCTAAATTTACCATTTGTTTCTTGTTCTCTTAGTAATTCAGATTTACCATGTAACTCTAAAACATTAGAATGGTTGGGAATAACTTAAAGTGACGACAAAGAAGTAAGATTAGAAACGTTTCAACTGCTTTAACTGAGAGAGAGTTAAAGAAAATTCAACATTCATGCTCTAAATTTTCAATATATAAACACTTAATACTGATTCAATAAATCAATTTGACG